>JZKD02S2323934.1:342059-382227 GCA_000966675.3 Picea glauca | reverse complement strand
CTTGAAGATGTATCTTCAATAGTTTTCTTAGATTCTGGTTGACCATGATTCCTTCCTTTGAGTACTTTTGCATAACTCTTTCTATTTTATTCATTCTTATTTTCTACCAACCTAGAGTGCTTCTCTTCATTCTCTATAACTAATGTGGATGTTTCTGTCTCTTCAATGTTCTTTTTGATCTTGACAATTTTACTTCTCAATGTGACAAATTCTTCTTCAAGCTTCTCAACCTCTTTTTCTTTCTTCATTATCTGAGACTTCATGACCTCTTCTGTTCTCTTTGCTTCTTCAAGTTGGATTTTCAATGTAATTATTTATTCTTTCAATCTACTCTCTTCTTGACCAAACTCTTCCTCAAGTTGGTTTAAGTCATTGTTTCTTTCCTTGAGATGATCCATCAATATCTTTTCTCTCTTTTCTGCTTCTTCCTTTTGTGCTGCTATGTTGTCTTCAAAACATTTCTTTTGATATTCTATAGTTTCTTCAGATCTTCTGGCCTCTTCTAGTTGAGCTCTTAAATTCTTGATGACCTGCTGATCCTTTTCGGAACCTTGGACATTTTCCTTTTGGTTCATCAATTCTTTCTTGGATGACTTGTTTTCTTCTCTTTCTTTCTTTAGATATTTAATTGCACTAATCGATTTTTCTTTGTAATCAACTTCTGCTTCTTCATCCTCTTCCTCTTTTGAATCTGTCTAACATGATGGGCATCTTTCTTCTTGTTCTGTATCTGCATCTTCTTTGGCATTTTATGAATTTGCGATGGATGAAGAATATATGTCATGTAACTTATCCCAAAGTTCTTTTGCTGATGAACATTTACCAACCTTTTCTCTTACCGGATTAGGTAATCCTTCCCAGATGAAATCCATTGCTATTTTTTTATTCTTCCTCAATTCCATCTTGGCTGCAGTCTTTTCCCTTTTTGAACTATCATATCCTGTAACAACTGATAGCCAAATAGCCAAATATAATGTCCTTGTTCCTGTAAAAATACTTTCGTCCTTATGCTCCACATCTCATACTTAAAACCATTTTGACCATTAAACATTGGTACTCCATTCTCAAAATAATCCATGATCTCCTTCCAGTGGTTAAACTGTTTCCTGAAGGAACTGGCTCTGATACCAATTGTTGGATTATTGAGAGGGGGGGGGGGTGTGAATTAGTAATAGAGCAATTTAATCCTTTTTAACCATATAATCCAAGTGTTATATCAATGTATCATTATCATCCAATAACTGCAGAGTAAATAAGCAAGAACAAATGAACAATCATACACATACACAGTACACCAGTGTTTTATGTGGAAACCCGAAGCGGGAGAAAACCACATAATGTTTTTTCTTATCTGTCTTGAAGAATTACATTCATTGGAAGCACCAACTTCCTTTGTTTTCCAGCTACAACTGGATGGAGGCTCCAAACCCCTAGTTTCTCAGGCTACAACTTGAGAGAAGCTCCAACTCCCCAATTCTCTGGCTACAACCAGAAGGAGGCTACAACCCCCTATGTTCTCTGGCTACAACCGGAAGGTGGCTACAACCACCTGTCCTTGCCCAGTCTAACCACCATGAAGTAGAAGTATAATGATGGAATCACTGTCACACTATAACTATGAGATATACTACTATAAACATGTACCAATAAACCTGAACCATGCATCAACCGTGTATCAACCTGTACCTCAACCTGTACCAAAAACAAGTGCATCAACCATGCACCAACCTATACGAAACAACCTGTAATCAACATGTACTATAAACAAGTGCATCAACCATGCACCAACATGTACAATTAACCTGTCACAACAACCTGTAATCAACCTTTACCATATAAAAGTGCATCAACCATGCACCAACCTGTACCTCAACCTGTACCATGAACAAGTGCATCAACCACGCACCAAACTTGTACAATTAACCTATCACAACAACCTGTCACAACAACTTGTCCAAACAACCTATTAAAACAACCTGTCTCATCAATCTTATCAACCAAATCAGATCTACTCACAAAGATCAATCACCAGACAACTCTCAAAGATGTGCATCAACCAAGCATAATACAACAACTCATAATCATCACCAAGATGAATATGTGCTTCTAATAATACAAGTATGATGCATCATCCATAAACCATGTGTCAACAATACTACTAAGAAGCGTCTCCAACCATGTACCAAGTATGTACCAATCATGTGTCAACTACTCATCAACTATAAATCATCAATATGTACCAACATCATCAACTATACACCTCATATATGTGCCAACTCATCAACTACTTATCTCAACCATGTACCCAACATGTACCTCAACCAAAAGCCCTCATCAATTTCATCATCCGAATATGATTTGTAACTCTATAATAGACCTGGTGTATATTATCACATACCTGAGTCTTCCCATGAGGGATTTCAGAATAAGGGGACCAATTTGGAGTTCATCCATTTGTACTTATTATCAACCATGACAAGACAATAATGAGTCATCTTTACATTAAACAAACTTGGGTCCATTACCCAAACCTTTATGCTACCAAAGTTCGCTACCGGACTTTCTCCAAGGGTTGACATGAATCACTAATGGTTGTCATCAATATACAATATCACTCTCCAATAGTTGACATCAATGAAAACCAACCATCCATACCAAATATCCATCAACCTAAGCCAACTGTCTAACAAATGTGTCAAGGCATTGGCCAAACTTTCCAATTTACCAATGGTGAGATACATGAATTAGATATAGAGCATTCTGAAAATAAATGAAAAGGTGCATTGAATAGATATGAATTAAGAGTTGAACTCGTGCATAGTAAGAGTTAGAGTTGCACTTATGCATGATATAATTGTTATTCTTGAAATCATTTGATGAATTCATTTTTATGAATGCTTGCATATATGTTATCGAACAGAAATGAGTATGCTAACAAATGAAATGTTACAATTATTACTAACTCATAGAGTTGAGGACATTTCAGGGGCTATTAGACATTGAAACAAGAATTTTGCAAGTAAAGTAGTCACATGAGCATTGGCTATAGGAAATTTACGTTAAAAAAGTATAATTGTTGAAAATAATGATGTTGCAAGAATGAAAATCCTAATGGCTGAAAATTTCTATGCAGAGAATGATAATTTCATTCTATTTAGTAAACTATTTGATAGTTGTGATTGAATTGTTTAGTGTAGATAATTCTAAGATCACTTTGTAAGTATATGCACATATTTCAATGAATGTATATTATGCAAGAAGCACTAATAATTTGTTGTCTTAATGCAAGATGGAAACATTGTAGAAAAAGTGGTCTCAAGTATGGTGCTACAGAGAGCCATCATAAATACTGACGACTACTATTGCAACAACCAAGAAAATTACGAGATGCCAACATTGCAGAAAAAGTGGTCTCAAGTATGGTGCTGCAGAGAGCCATCACAAAGACCGATGCCTATTGTTGCAATAGCCAAGAAAATTATGAGATAGAATTTCATATTTTGGGAAAAAGTTGAATTTCCCTATGAAATAAATTTGAATTTCTAAGTGAAGTTCTTATAATATTCTCTCATAATTACTTTATGTGTGTGATACATATGAGATAATATTTATTAAAGTTGGAATGCTTGGGAAGAATAACTATTGTTGAAGACACTAGTGTTATAGAAATTTTTTCCACACTCCATGCATCTTGCTTTGATGGCCTTCCATATCCCTTTGCAGACTCACATTACCCTATTTTGTTCACTCCAAAGCTAAAAATAAAATTTATTCTCCATATACACGGGTCACAGTTAGACAACTCTTGTATACACAGGTTGTTCCATTATATCCTACGCACATCAGGTTTTGTGCTAAAAAATTAAAAGTACGTCAAGTTTCCACGCCATGTCACGAGATCCATGATCCTTGACATTCCATATACTGTAAATGCTCCAACCTAACCCTTCAATTCCATTTGGAGGCTATAAATTGAGCCATATACAAGCCTTTGAACACACACATCATTGAGAGAAGTGACACTCTAGATAAATTTCACTTCATATTGAGTCTGCATCTCTTTGTCCTTGAAATTCTGAACTCTTTGTAATAAAACCCTAAGCTCTTCCTATATTGATATGGAGAACCTCATTGAACCCTACTGTAACACACCCACAATGGGGCATAAAAATATTTCTCTTTTTCTTAAATCTCTTTAAATTCCCCTTTCTTAAATTGCAGGTTCTTCCAAACTAGTGGGCTCTTTCCTGGCCCCTTTGAAGGATTTGAGCAACAAGATCCAACTTTCCAAGCTATCCCCTTCCTTCATATGACCTCAGGTGATGATCGTAGGCCTAACCAAAGGGAACTTCACGACTTTGCGATTTCGAGACTTCGCGTTTCATGAATTTTGAGGACTACTCACCTCTCTTCTTTCGACTCCTAATTTTCCGAAGTTCCTCGAGACTAGATCTACGGTGCACGCTCATCTCACGATCCATCAACTTAGATAAAATCGCGAGTTTGAACCTTGCGATTTCTTAAAACTCTGCCTTTGACTTCCCTAATTTGAGAGTCAATGAAATGATGACCTTCCCCCATGTATCCTACTCGATGGATGGCTAGGATTGATGCAACTCTTAGCTCCTTGAGTATTCGCCTCATGCCTTCTCCGCAAGTTCTTCCTCCAGGATACGTGGATCTCTACCATGTGTCCTTTGAATCCAACGGCTTAGAGTCACTTCGCGCTCAGATCTGACAGTCCGGGTTCTTCACAGGGCTCGATCCAATGACCTAGTTTCTCCTCCTCCTAGGCTTATGCCTTCTTCCCTGACCTGGAAGACTTCATACATTTCAAAGGCTTCACCTTTGAACTACGTCCTACGAGCCCAATGACTTTGGGTCTCGTCTACACTTCTAAAAAGTGTTATCCCTTCTGAGCTTGATCCTTAGGGGATTTTGAATTCCCATGCCCTCCTTGCGTTTCTGGGATTTCGTCAAACTCAGTTCCGCAATCTCCCCAATGCACGAACTCAGAACTCATAGAACCAACGAACAAGGTGAGTCCTGATAGATCCTTGGATCCACGATCCAGGTCATTTCACGACATCGAAGGTTTTGGCCACTCCAACTCACAATCCTTTCAAAGCGTGAATCTTCGAACTCGTAGACCAGACGGTTGAGAAAGACACCAAAGGACTAGAGATCCATGATCCAGATCCTTTTGCAACTTCAGACGTTAGAGGATTTTACCTCCCTCATGATGAATCTGCTCAATTCGTCGAACTTGTGAAGTCCGAAGGTCTCAAGGGGTTAACTCTTGCATTCTTTCTCGTATCCAATGGTCACAACAGACCTTGGCTCTTCTCGAATAGATCTCGTCCATTCGCCTTCCTTACAAAGGATCTTTCCCTTTCGATACTTGGACCTCGCTATCCTTCCTGAGCTTTTTTAGCTCTGAAAGGCTTAAGAGCTTTGCGCTCTTTCCCTTGAACTTAACACTTGGAAGAAATCTTCCGTGCACCCCTTGTGCTCAGTCATCAAGTCTAGAACTTAAGAGGTTCTCAACCTCTACCCACCTCATAGAGACTCTGTGGATATCCACACTACCTCTTCTAAGATTAACAAACTTCATCCTCTAAGGGACTCAGAATGACTAGGAGGGTTGACATGCATACATGAGACTTTACCTAAGGTCAACGAACTCACAATTCCCGGTTCTAGCTTAATCCACCAAAGGACGCAAGCATCTACGAGTATAAAAGCATGTCCAATTCATACAATTTCCTACTTTCCTAATTGCACAATCAAGCAGGCAAAAAAAGGGTACAGTATAAATCATTAATCAAACATATCCATCCCTGCAACATTCATAGGATATCCAACATTATTACACAGTTACAACTCGGTTACACAGGGTATGAAAATACTTATCTATTACCAGTTGCATCCGACTAACTGACTATTGGTGTGTGCCTTTCCACCCAACCTTAGGCTCAGAGGAATTCACTCTTAGCACTCTAGCAACCCCCGTGCCAAGCCATGATATCACTAGGGAATTTATGCTATCTCTCAGAGAGATTCGTTCTCTGTCACAATGACCCTGCGAGGTTTATCAGATGCCTCCTTAGCATCAAGCTCGCATTCTCATTCTTCATGTCGTGTTATCTGCATTTCTTCTTTCTCTATGTTGTCTTTAGTTCACGCCTCTCCTTCCAAGCTTGCGCTTTCCTCTCATGTCCCCCCTGTCTCTATGTATGCATATTACCTTTTTTTCTTTTGGAAGGTTCCTATCCTATCCTGCTCCTTCTGTCAGAAGGAATCTTGGGTATGCAGGTTTTTGTGGTACTTCAGGCTGACAGCCCATGTTTCCATTCATGAGGGTGGTTGATTATTCAACCACCAGTCCTTTTCTTCATTAACTGATTTCTTTCCTCTAGAGATATCATGGCTCGTACTTCAAGGCTTCACCCCCCCAAAAGTCAGTTATGGGATGTTTAACAATAATACATTTACATCGTCCACATGCCTTAGCATGGTAATCTTACTTTATGATTAATTACAAGTTGGGGGAAACGAGGTGTCACAATTCCCTCCCCCTTAAAGGAACACCGTCCTTGACATTCTTTCTCAGAAACACCTGTCATGCCTTTCTCATTCAGCCACTTCAGAAGTCTTGACATTCGTCCTCAGTCAGGTCCTTTTTCAGACTCTTAGTCTTCGTCACCTGCCTTCAATAATTCTTGGACAACAAGCACATTAATCACAATTTTATACGAAAACATCTTACCGTTGTTCAAAATTCAAGAGGAAAATTTCATAGTCTAGCACAATACTTATTTGTGCAACTTGTGGGTTTGCATCCACATGACTTTCTTGTTATCGCTCACTATTTTCATGAACATACCCATTGTGTTCATGATCCCAATCAATAGTTTACAAGAACTATCAGAGTCTCCTCTCCCTTGCGGTCACTCACCCTCTAGGCCCAGGCTCAGGCATCCCCTTCTCTGCTATACAGTTCCTCGGGTAACCCATCTTGCCTTGCCAAGGCTTTCTCGCACAGGAAGAATTTCAGAGACTTCATCGAGCCTTACAGTCGAGGTGTCCCTCAGAATTTCTCTGTCGAGGCATCCATTTGGCTTGTGTTACATCAACACAACATATTCCAGGCGATCATGACTTACCACAGGGTTCTCATGTCTCAACAGTGACCTCTTTCAATATTTTCAACATTGACAGCCTTCATATGTCCTCTATGGACAAACCTTTTCTTCTCACCTATATCCCAGTATACAAAAATTTGTGAGACATCATCATAAATTATGAATTTCAAAATTTTATTGCAAATCTGTCACCTACAGATTTCCAATTCCACATTTTGTTTTTCTAGATTTGTTCCACACAGAGAACAGATTCACAAGCATGGGACTTTCTTCCCCATAATAGTTTAGGTCAGTAGGCAATTGGTATTCCTTATGGGCTTACAATACTTCCATATCCAAGGCTCTTTCTTCGTGCAATTCATTCCTTAGCTAAACAAATTGTTAGTTCTCATGCACATTATATTTTCATCGCATACTTGCAGTGGCTCATAAATGATTTTAGAATTGTGCATACTAACAATCAAATTTAGTTTCTCAAAAAAGAAAATGTCATTCCTTGCAGTTTGGCTCAACAGGAAATTGGTCTTCTTATGGGCTTACATCACTGCCATATCCATGACTCTTTGCTTCTGGTAATTCATTCTTTCCATAGCCAAACAAATTGTTAGTCTCTCATGCATCCATGTATATATATATATTCAAAACAATGCATACTAACAATTCATCACATCTGTATACACATGAAAAGGGAATCACATTCCTTTCCTATGCCTCATTTCAATATACCAAACCTTTCAAACGTAATTCAACATTTTAAAGGATTTAACAAATGTGCCAGTATTCACGGCCACATTCATACCCAATGCACTCTTGCATTGATTTCAAGTTTCTCATACTTTATGACAGGTTCTTGGCCATGGTGTGTTGGAATTTAACCAACCTCTTCACCACATGGCTTATTCATTTTCATTCTGGTGTAGACCCCCCTTCTCTCCAAGGGCTGTGCGACCTCCCGGTCTAGGATCTTCTCAAGACTGAATTGAAACAGTCTTCGATTCCCTGCTGGAACTTGTAAGAAACAATCCACAGGTCTTTTTATAAAATAAAAAAATTTGCCCGTGTGAACAAGTGCCAAGCGCAAGTCTCCGCCACGTGACCACACCTTGTGACCACACACCTATCTAAAAAGGCGCATTGTGATTTCGCGTATCAGCTATATGAGTCAACCCTCTGTCCTTCGAACTCTCGAGTTCTGAAATTACGACAAGGGACTAGCACATGCTAGCTCCTCCCTTATCCTCTTCCATATGACCCTTCACTATGAGTTGGGGCAGATCTTGTCGAGCGTGTCAGGTGTTCTCATATCGGGAACTCCCAATGTGATTCACCTCCATTCTCTTGATCCTCCGATACCTGAAAATGAAAAATATTCAGATCAGATCATCGGTCCACACTATCTTTCTATCCAATGGCTATGATCAAGTCACGATTTCGTGTTTCGCGAATTCTCACAATTCCGCCCTTTGACCTTTTCACTCTACGAGTCAGCGAAATTCTGATCTCTTGCCATGTGTCCCCTTTCAATGGGCGGTCCCGATGATTTTGGGATTTTGCGTTTCGGGGTTTCACAAATTTCACTTTTCTTCTTCCAAATCTTCTAGTTTTGCGAAATTCTGATAATTCCTCGTGACTAACCAGTGTGCTACTTCTCCGAGATCTAATGGCTTGAAAGATTTCGGCTCCTCCTGAATGGATCTTGAAATCGATCTGACGACTAAGATCAGTTTCCTTATGATGAATGGCTCATGTTCATATCCTATGTGAGGTTCTTGATTAACCTGATTCGATCAAGGTTTTATTTCACGGTCCTCATGATATTGATCTGTAGTTGATCGAATGGATTTCTATGATTTCTTAGTAAAGGTTTTTGACCTTTTGAGTTGATCATTTGGTTCAAATGCTCGTGCATCATACAATCAATCTTCACTACCACAGGTTCACACCTCCATCATTCAGGTTCTCCTTCCCAAATCATACCCTACTTGGGTATCCATGGCATACAACCGCCTTTCAAAAATTTTGTGCATAGCGTTAAGACAATAAAACATTTTCAGACATGTCCTAGCACATTTTTATGCACCTCATGAAATTATCCTAAATGTTTTCAAGAGTGCAACACAAACAAATCTTGATTGTTTCTACACCAATACGACCACCATCACTATGGTGCCGAAGCATTTACTTTCATCTGTGTACCAACTCTCTGTCATCCCAGAGAAAACATAATACTCAGCAAGAAAATAAATGAGGGCTCTCCCGTTCTTACAATTATTTCTACACCGCCTGGGACTTTTCAGCCCAACTGATTTATCTCTAAAGGCCTCACTGTATTTTCTTAACATGGCTTCAACCAAGCCTATTCAACCAAACATACTCCTTTATTCATTCATTAGTCTTCTATTCATTATGTGATGTTTTCAAAATGTAATCCAGGATTCTTATATATATATATACAGTTCCTCCACAAGGAACTCCCTCAACATGCAAATTCCTTATTTCATATCCATCACCATCTATGATGGCCTCAACCTTGAGTTAGCTTCAGTTGTTTAGAAAATATTCCATAGGGATATAAACATGCATCTTTGTCATGCATCCAAATTATGTATCCACACATGTTCTGGTTTTGTTAACTTACATCCATGATGTACTTAACCATAGGCATAATCAAAAGCCTATGTGTATATGCCATGGTTATATTTCACAGTCTACATACATCTCTAGTTTAAAATTAGTCAACTCATGATTTTTCAAAATCATTCTCATGTGATCCTCAAGGCATAATCATTTGCCTCTTATCCTAACAACAAACCATCCTTGCTCATTTACTCTTTCATTTATTTATACTAGTCTTTCCTGAGGGAATGGAGTGCATTCCCCTTAAGCTATCATTCAAAACAAAACTCTCACGACTCTTCAAAATGGACTTAACCATGCATCCATGGTATTCACTTAATCTTGGCAAGTGCAATTCTTGCCTTACGTATCACTCATCAAGGAAGCCATATTGTGTACATATATCCTTAAATCATACATGTGCATCACTTTCACATTTAATATCATTTATACTTAACTGGTATTACTATCAGGCTTCATATCAAGAATCTTCACAATGCATTAACTCCATGCACTCTGTTATCACACTAAATTGCCTTGGGTCTTTTAGTTTGTTTTTATCATTTTTAATGCCTTAGTTATTAATTTTTTTAATGTAATCTTTTCATCCCTTTAAAGTTATGTTTGATAGGACCCCTTGGATGACTAAGCTTTTGAGTCACAACTCATGTTTTGATCCTCAATTTGATTTTTGATCCTTGAACCCTTTAGCTCATGGTTTATTCTTTGTAGTGTCTTTTCATGATTTGTCCCTAGGTCGATACCTCCCATGATTAGGCTGATGTGACACACCTCTCTCCTCACTCATGACCTCACAAGCATGCCTCATTGTCCTCGCTTACCCATCTAATCATATTTTTGAATTGGAAGTGCTGCCTACTCATTAGGCAGTTCTGTAGCGCCTGTCACGTTTATCACAACGCCACCCCAATTCATGATTGCCATGACCAATACCATATCCCTTATTTTCAGTGCTAGAAGTTGGTTAAAGTGCCTTCAAAGGTTCTTGCATTTATGATCCTTGATAATGGTTTCTAATTTTGAAAACTCAACAATGCTGCGTTGCGTGAATTTGCCAATTCTGATCAGGTGACCGCTTGTCAACCAAATCTTACTACTGTGCAAGATTCCAGGGATGAGGTTTCCTCATTTTCATCCTAATATTGCATTGAAGATCGCATCAGGTGTCGACTTTACAGGTATCCTGTGCTGTCTCCTTTGCATATTAATTTTCGCAGGAAGTTTGTGTTCGGGTTTTGGTTTGCTAAGTTTGCACAGTGGTCAAGGATCTATCCTTGCATGAGACCCTCATCTCCTTTCTTTCTCAGACCTATAAAACTCATGGCCTGTATCTGAGTCTTATTATTGTTTCCTATCTTAGCCATTGAAGTCGCAAACTCTTGACTAGTCTAGCCTCTACGTATGCGTTGCGCTACCGAGAGGCGCTTCTTAACCTCTCGTTGCTTAACCTTGCACTGCTTCCCCTTCCTCCTTTCATCCCAAAATAAGGTATTTTACTTAGTCTTCCTGGTCATTAACATCCCTTAAGCCTTTCAAATACCCTCATTCTGAGTCATGGAGACCCCTCAATGGAAGAAAGCACACAAAGGTGGCAAGATAGTTAGGACAGAACCTGTGGACATGCGCCTTTTTGACATAGAGCCCATGGCAAGGGAGATATTTCAAAGATCAGGATGCCTCTCTTTCTTCCAGAACATGTAGAGAGGCCATCCAAAGGTAGCAAGACAATTTGCTTTAAATTTTGATGGCAATAAAACCAGAGTTGGGGATTTGGAATTTGATGTAACTGAAGCCTCAATCTCAGCTGCAACAAGGATTCCCATTTCAGGTGAAAAGTGGTTCAAATCCATGGTTTTGAGTTCACCCTTTGTTAAATATCTCTTCAAGCTAGAATATCGAGCCAATGAATTGTCTAAGAGTATGCCAAGGAATCAATTGATTGAACATTTTGATAGAATTTTGAAAATCGTACAGAGATACTTTACATGTGAAGGGAGATTTAACACCTTGTACCATTACCACATAAGGCTGTCGCTACATTTTACCGGTAAGGTTGAGATGAATATACCTTATTACCTGTTGAGAAGCATATGTAAAATGTTAGACAGGGTCCAAGCCAAATCTAAGGATGTGGAATCTAGTCTTTTCCACTCTGGACTGATCAGGATGCTAGTCTTTGAGGAGTTGGGAAAGAAAGAGATTTCATGGGAGAATTTTGTGGTTACTTCTCACTTCAAGCTAGACCCTGCATCTACTCCCCAATCACAGATTGCAGGTCCTTCATAACCCACCAGTACTAAAGCAAGGATCAACATGAAGAGAAAGGGCAGAGCCCCTGTTCAAGATTCAAAGATCAACAAGCAGATCATGGAAGTTGAGGAGGAAGTTTGTCCTTATCCAAACAAAGATTTCTCACCACCACCCCCACTAGGGTTAGAAGAAGGTCCTTCTTATACCAAAGCCACATCCAAGAAAGGGAAGAAGCTTCTCTTTTCCTCTTCTCCTCCAACAGTCAAAATCAAGGGTAAAATACCTTTCATGAGGTCATCAATTACTAAGGGGGCTTCTCAAGAACGTCCTTTGCCAGAAACCCTGGTTCTAAACAAGAAGAGAAAAAGCATTAAAAATCCTGTGGAGGAGAAATATGAAAACCTTACTTAGAGGAAGACGAGAAAAGATAGTTTGCAGTCTATTGAAGGGAAGCAGGAAACCCCTGTACAAAACGTTAGGGATAAAGGTGCTAAAGGAACCTTGGGGAGAAAAATTGAAACCTTTGAGAAAGGCATTGAGAAGCCTGTGGTGAGAAAAGATGAAACCCCTATGAAGAGAAAGAAGAATAAAAGTAGAGCCAGCAAGGAACCTGATGTGGTAGACAAGACACTTCCCATGAAGGAGGAAGAGGAGTCTGAAGAGAAGCCCATTAAGACTGAGCATGCCACTGTCCCTCTTGACTGTCAGACCTATACAAGACTTATCAAGTAGCTCAGAGATGAAAGGAAAGAAATAGCTCATCCAAAAGCAAAAGACAAGGTCCACTTGGCTCAAATGGATGAGCTTATGGTTGGATACAATTATACCCTTGACTTGGTAAGGTTTGTAGTGAGAAAGGTTCTGCCCCTTCGTAAATAGCTGAAGAATATTTACGGACATAACAGAGGCTTTCAGTCTCAGAATAGGAAGTTAAAGGCAGAGCTGAAACACTTTCATGATGAGGCAGCTCAAATAAATTTACAGGTGTTGGTTGAAGCTTCCATTGAGGATGATAAAACAACAACTAAGAAGAGCACATCTACACAGAAGAAGCTTGCCAATGCTAAGAAAAGGAAGTCTGCTGTTCCAATTGAAGATCCTCTTTCTACCAGAAAGAGTGTGAGGCTAGGTGTTAAAATGACAAAATAGCTAGTAATGGTAAGCCCCATTTTTTAGAATTGTTCCTTTTTGGGAGGGTTAACTGATATGCATACACTAATTGTGCCATCTATGCAGGCTTCTAGGCGTTTAGCTATGTGGATTTTGATTTTTGGCTAAGTGATAGCTTCACCCAGTGGTAAAAGGCACTACCTATGGTATAGTCGAGGCACCTAAGTAAAGTGGTCCTGTCATCATGAAAGGACACACATTGCTCTATACATATTCAAGATTGAAAGGCACTGCGTTTTGGCAATGCTACCCAAACCTGTATGCAGACACAACGTAAGTGACACTACGTAAAGGCACTGCGTAATATTCCACAGAGAACAAAATTTGCATACTGGTGCAACAGAGTGGCCCTACGTAATATTTGGTAGGGATCAGGTTTACACACAAGCACAACACAGTGATGCTAGCCACAGGCGCTGCGTAATATTTGGCAGGGAGCAAGTTTACACAGAGGCGCAACACAGTGGTGCTACCCATATGCACTACATAATATTTGGCAGGGAGTAGGTTTACACACATGCACAACACAGGGGCACTACCTACAGGCGCTACCTAATATTTCAATAGTGGAAAAATGTTGGTGCATATACGCAATACCGTGGTGCTACACACAAGCGCTGCCCTCTCTCCTTGTTCCGTTTTATGGTGCGCTACCCAGAGTTGCTACCTAAGGAAGTTGCCAGCAAACACCAGGAATCTAGGAGGACTAGGCCAACAAATTTTGGATAAGTTGGTGATCGAGAAAGTTACTTAAGTAGCAGCTGGAATTTTGAGGACAACTACAGGCTCCAAAAGGACACATGGAAAAATAGGAGCTGAGCAGCAAAGGAGGATCAAAGCAGTTAGAAGCATGATTGGATTAGTCACCAACATTTCCCTATTTTATAGCATAGGCTGTTATTCTAGTTGTTAGAACTAATAAATGTTTAGATATTTTCAAGGGAAACAGGCCAACTTGTACTTACAGCTATGGCCTCCCATTCTTGTTATAAATAGATAGATCAATTGCTTCAGTTTTTTTCGGATGGTTGAGCAAGGCTCTCTTAGATTTTAATATTTTGATGAAGTGATGGTGATCTGGGTATGTACTGGACTTAAGAATTTTTGACTAATAGAAATCAACTTCTCTTTTATTCTATTTGCTTCTGATGATAAATGTTCATGCCTTGAAATATTCACATGAATTTTTTGTGGTGATGTTATGATGGATGTTTGATCATTATATTATCATGATGTTTATTTATCTTTGTTTTTTGATGTCAAGAGGATCTTGTGATTAGAAACCTTCTTCCTTAGACTCTTGTAGACCTAATGTTTGCAACAGTCCCTACACTCCTCTCACTCAAGTCTTCCCTCTATTCATATTTACTCCCAAACTACTGATTGAAGTTAGCCAAGACCTTGATTGCTGGTGCATTGGTAGCCATTGTTTTTGAGTTGGAATTTTGTCATCTTGAGTCTTTCCCATTTGACCCTTTAAAACACCCTTCCATTCACATATAACCTAATGGGTACTAGGCTTGCCTTCCATGCAATATGAAGTTGACTTCTAGTGCTAACATTTTTGGCGCCGTTGCCGGGGACTGATTTGAAAACTTTTCCCTGGGATAGACGACAAAATTTACTAGTTCTAAAGGTGCATTAGAACTTTGTATCTTGAAGATTACAGTTTTCACTTGGCGACTCCATTGATTTAGCTCTGGCACCTAAAGGTATACATTTGAGATCAAATCCACAACTACCTTTGGTTCCACCTGAGGTTGACTCAGAGAAGATAATTAAAAAGGGAAAATCTTCTCAAAAACGTTTTTCTGTTGCTGCTACAAGTGCTTTTGGTCAGTTGCATGATTCCACCCTTGATACTCCAGCTATTTTATCAAGTAAGCTTCCTTTATCTTCTGCTGAAGTATCTAAAAAACTTGATTTTGAAGAGTTTCATGTTGAATACTCTTCCTTTGAAACTGAATTGAAAGAAGAAAACATTGATTTATTCTCCTCCCCTGATATTGAGAAGTGTTTCGGCCTTGATAGTTTTGAAGATTTCCCTACTTTAGGTTTTGCTACACCTCTCTTTGTTAAGACTTTTTCTTCCAAAGAAGTAGGAACTTCGTCTCCCTCTTAGACTTTACCATCCTATTCCAAGACTCCGCCTACTATTGTGAAGACTGAAACTCCCCCTTCATCCGTTCCCTCTTCTCCTGATCTGCACACAACCAAGTCTCCTTCTCCTCCTTGTTCACCTATAATCCAAAACCAAATGGTAGTTGTTAACCCCCCTGCAAATAGGATGGATGCCATAGTGGCTGCAAGATATGCTCCTCTAGTATTACCCCATCCACTGAATGCCCTTCCCCCCGGATATTATTTGAAGTACATGCCCAAGTTTACTGGAGAAGAAGATATAACAACTGAGGAACTTCTTGTTTCTTTCTATAGCTATGCAAATAACCAAAATATTGAAAGTGAAGACGTTTGGATGAGGGTCTTCGTCCAAAGCCTTTTTGGTGAGGCCAAAAAGTGGTTTAGGGGTCTAGCCCCTGGATCCATCACTGGTATTGCGGCATTGGACGAAGCCTTCTTGAGGCATTGGGGTGACAAAAAGGATTTTTTGTACTACATCACTGAATTCAGATCCTTGAAAAGGAAAGAAGGATAGTCTGTCTTTGACTTTTCCAAAAGATTTAACAAAATGTACAAGAAGATCCCTGATGATATCAAACCCACTGAAACCATGGAAAAAATCACTTATGCCATTGCTTTTGACTTCGAGTTCTACCTTCTGTTGAGAGAGAGAAGGTCACCTTCTTTAGCTCAAATGTAAGATGCTGCCTTAGAGGTAGAATCCAACATAATAGCATCAGATAAGCTCAGGGGAAAATATGATAGAGATAGGAGAAAAAACAGAGCTGAAGCTTCCACTTCTGACTCTCCTGCTGTTCATTCACAAGTATATGAGTTGACCAAATTAGTAAATTCCCTTTCTACTGATATTGAGAAGTTAAAATCAGAAGGAAGACAACCATATAGAAATGCTCAAAACAATGAAAACAGAGGTAGTTTCAAAAGACCCAATAATGCTCCCCAAATTCTTCCCAAAGATCCCAGAAACATAGAGAGAGATGATCAAAATATACAAGCCCATTTTCAAAATAATCTGGTTGTTGATGGAGAAGAAGAGGAGTTAGAAGCTAATCCTGAGATTCACTGCGTAGGTGATACATCTCCATCCCCACACTTGATTCAAACCTCTTATGAGCAATCTTTAATGGATATCTAAATTAATGAGTTAAGCAAGGGAGAGAAAGAAAAGGAAAATTCTAATAGATATAATTTGAGATCTAAGAAGAATGAAGAGAAAACTGATGTGCCTAATCAGCCTATTAAAAAAGAAGATCCTGCCAAGGCTGTGACAGTAAGAAGCAAGGAAAAAGACTCTCAAAACCCACAAGTTCTGAACATAAATCCTCCTGAAATGAAAGAGATTTTGAAGCCTTCCCCTTCCTTCAGTTTTGAGAATGAGATCTAGAAAATTAAGATCCCTGTACCTTTTTTGGAATTGATAAAAAATGAGGTTTTTAAAAAATATCTGACCAAAATGTTATAGCCCGAAGCCTCTCCAAATGCCACTGATTCGACAAATCTGCAAGATGAAAAACCAGCTGTTATTTTAGGCCCTTTGATAGAAGACATATATGATTCATCCCATGCCTTCTATACTTCTCTAAATATTCATGACAAGGTGCTGCATAATTGTCTTTTGGATTCAGGGGCATCCCATAATCTCATGCCAAAATTGGTTATGGATGAACTTGGATTGGAGGTCACAAAAACCTATCATGACTTATATTCTTTTGACTCTAGAAAAGTAAAATGTCTGGGGGTCATTAAGGATATGGTTGTGACTCTATTTTATCTGCCCATGAAAAGTATACTTATGGATGTTGTGGCAGCTGACGTTCCTCCCAAGTTTGGCATTCTCTTGTCAAGGTCCTGTATAAAAAGAATTGGAGGGACCTTGCAGATGGATCTCTCGTATGAAACTATTCCTATGTTTGGGGGGGAACATAGAAGACTTTACTAGGAAGACCAGCTAGCTTACATTATTAGTGATGAAGCAAAACCTGCCAATCATCCTGTTTTTTCTCTTGATACTGATTTGTGGTCTAGCATTTTGCAGCTCACTGATGCTCCCGAAACTCCTCTTGAAATCAGAAAATAGTCTGCTACCTTATGTGAAGAGCCTCCTCTAACCAATGTTGTTTGGAAGATGTTCTTTGATGGAGCTTATTCTAAAGAAGGTGCTGGTGCGAGAGTGGTCTTTGTCTCACCAACTCAGGAGACTATATCCTTGTCATATAGACTAGAATTCGAAACCACCAATAATGTGGCAGGATATGAAGCTCTTGTCTTGGCCTTGAGGGCTGCAAAAGATATGGGGATTAAAAATATGTCAGTATTTAGAGATGCTGAATTGATAGTCCATTAGAACAAAAATATTTGTCAAACTAAGCACCCTAGGCTTAGATATTATAGGAATGAAGTATGGGACCTAGTGGAGAATTGTTTCTCTGAGTTTGAAATCTCTTTTATTCCACGAGAAGAGAATTCTGTGGCTGTATCAACAAGCAACTTCAGGATACCTACACCTCCTAAACTCAAGTATGATGTATAAGTCAAGTACAGGCCTTCTATACCGGACACTGTCAAATATTGGAAGGTGTTTGAGGATGATTTAGAACTTAAAAAATTCCTTGAGTCTGTTGAATTTGCTGCATTACACATTGATCAAGATCATGATTATGAAATTACTCCACATGATGATGTTTTCCTTAATAAAATTGCTAATCATCATATTGTGCAGCTACCTAGCAATCACATTCCAAAAGGACTAGTTCCTTTGGAAAAACTATTTGATGAAAATGATGTGGCAGTAAAGGGGAAAGTGTCTACTGATGATGTTGATACAACTGAGTGCAATTTGGGAACAGAAAAGGATACAAAATATGTCAAGCTATCAAGCAGCTTATCAGGAGAGCAGAGGGAAGAATATGTTGAATTGTTGAAGGAATTTGCTGATGTATTCGCTTGGACTTATGAAGATCTCAGAAATTATGAAACAAACATTATAGAGCACAAGATTCCATTAAAGAAGAGACCAAACCCTTCAGGCAAAAGTTGAGGCAAGTCAATCCTATGTTTTTTCCTGTCATGGAGAAAGAGGTAAAAAAGCTTCTAGATGAAAAAATTATTATTCCTTTGAGGTATTCCGAATGGGTTTCCAATTTGGTCCTTGTGAGGAAAAATAAAGGAGAAATCAGATTTTGTGTCGATTTCCAGAATCTAAACAGAAGTTCTAAAAAGGATAATTACCCTTTGTCCAAGATGGAACACATATTACAGAGGGTGACAGGTGCAGCCTAGATGTCTATGGTTGATGGTTTTTCTGGCTACAACCAGATTTCTGTTTTTCCAGAGGATAGAGAGAAGATGATCTTTACCACTCCTTGGGGTACATTCATGTATGCCAAGATGCCCTTTGGTTTGATGAACGCAGGGGCAACCTTTCAACGACCTATGGACATAGCATTCATCAGAGAGATAGACAAGTTTGTTGTCATCTATTTGGATGACATAACAATGTTCTTTCAATCTGATAAAGAACATTGTGATCATTTAAGAAAGGTTTTCTTGAAATGCAGAAAATTCGGTCTCTCTTTAAATCCAAAAAAATCACTGTTTTCCATGAAGGAGGGAAAATTATTGGGACATATTGAGTCAACTGAAGGGGTTAAGATTGACTCTAGTAGGGTTGAATCCATACAAACCTTGTCACTGCCTAGATCTAAAAAGGAGGTTCAATCTTTTTTCGGTAAAGTTAATTTTTTGAGAAGGTTTGTGTCAAATTTTGTTGAGTTGGTTAAGTATATCACAACCATGTTAAGGAAAGACAATGAGATCAAGTGGACTGCTGAAGCATGGAATTCATTTGATCAAATAAAGAAAGATTTGACCAAAGCCCCGGTCCTAGTCAGCCCATAATACTCCAAGGACTTTCTTATTTTTTATTTCGCTTCTTTTGATACAGTGGCAATAGTTTTGTTGCAGAAGAACGCTGAAGGCTTAGAGTAGCCCATTGCCTTTTTTAGTCGGGCTTTGAGAGATGTAGAATTAAAATATGACATCATGGATAAGCAATCCTATGCGCTGGTTAAATCTCTTAAGGCCTTTCGAGTTTATGTGCTGCATTCAAGAGTTATTGCTTATGTTCCATCATCCATTGTAAAAGAAATTCTTATTCAGCCTGATATTGATGGAAAACACAACAAATGGATTGCTAAGATCCTTGAATTTGATTTAGAAATCAATCCTAGCAAATTGGTTAAAGGCCAGGGTTTAGCCAAGCTGTTGGATGAATCAAATTGCTCAACATTAGGGGTAAATTTCATTGGCTCATGTCCAGAAAAGTAGCAGGCTAAATTAAATGACAAGGGTTCTCAAGGAATCCGTGTGTTGGTAGATTGTAGCTGGTACAAGGACATAATATTATTCTTGCAGAATTTACAGCCTCCAAATGGTATGGAAAAAAACAAGGTGAGAGCACTAAAACTCAAATCAATAAAGTATTGCCTGTTGATCAAATTTTATATTGTAAGGATCCATTGAGAGTGTTGTTGAGATGCCTAGACTCGCAAGAAGCCCAAAAGATTATGTCTGATTTTCATGACAGTTTGTGTGGGGGGCATCATTTTTGGAGGACTACTGCCTACAAGATTCTCAAGGCTGGGTATTTTTGGCCTAGTTTGTTCACAAATGTTTCTGCTAAGATCAGAGCATGTGTTAAATGTTAGAAATTTTCTGGAAAGCAACAGCTTAAGTCTTTTCCATTAAAGCCCATAGCAGTTTCAGGACCTTTTCAACAGTGGGGATTAGATTTTATTGGGGAAATTCATCCCTCTTCTAATGGCCAACATAGATGGATCTTGACTGCCACAGATTACTTCACTAAGTGGATAGAGGCTATCCCTACCAAGAATGCTTCCCACAAAGTAATTATTGTCTTCCTTGAAGACATTATGGCGAGGTTTGGCTGTCTGAACATAATTGTCACTGACAATGATGCATATTTCAAGGCTAAGCCATTGATTCATTTCTGTGAACAATATGGTATCACATTGATTCATTCAACCCCTTACTACCCACAGGGAAATGGGCTTGCAAAATCCTCAAACAAAAGCCTTATAAAGATTGTTAAAAAGCTGTTGGAGGACAAAAAAAAGGCATGGGATTCAAAACTCAAGTTTTCTTTGTGGGCTGATAGAGTGACAACAAAGAGAGCCTTGGGTCTTTCTCCTTTCTAGCTGGTATATGGAGTTGAGGCCATTTTCCCTTCTCAACTTGCCTTGCCTGTGGTAAAATTCTTCCAAGATTATCAAGGGGAGCCAGATCATATGATCAGGAGGATTCAACAGTTGGTTGAGGTGCAACATACTCAGAAAAAACTTGTATATAAGGCATATGATCATCAACTGAATATCAAGCAGGCATTCGACAAGAAGGTGAACAAAGAGGATTTTCAATTGGGCGATCTGGTGCTCAAGTGGGATGCACCGAGACAAGATAAAGGTAAGCACATTAGATTTGAATCTTTATGGGTCGACCCTTTCAAACTCTCAGAGGTATTCTCTAATAACACTTTCAAGTTGTAGAATATGGAGGATGAAGAGGTTTTTGGTGGCCTTGTCAATGGGCATTTTATAAAAAAGTACTTTGCTTGAGCCTTGAGTGGCTCTTCATGTCATTGTAAATATCATTTCCTTTTTATTTTTATTGTTGTTTCAATAAATGACCCCATATCCCTAGGATAAGGAATTGAATATACTCATTCTTGGCAGCCCGCAGGAGGCATGCCATCCCCTATGGAGCCAATGTTATCACACTAAACTGCCTTGGGTCTTTTAGTTTGTTTTTATCATTTTTAAAGCCTTAGTTTTTAATTTTTTTAGTGTAATATTTTCATCCCTTTAAAGTTATGTTTGATAGGACCCCTTGGATGACTTAGCTTTTGAGTCACAACTCATGTTTTGATCCTCAATTTGATTTTTGATCCTTGAACCCTTTAGCTCATGGTTTATTATTTTTGGTCCCTTTTCATGTTGTCCCTAAGTCAATACCTCCCATGATCAGGCTAATGTGACACACCTCTCTCCTCACTCATGACCTCACAAGCATGCCTCATTGTCCTTGCTTACCCATCTAATCATATTTTTGAAGTGGAAGCGATGCTTGCTCATCAGGCAGTTCCGTAGCACTTGTCACGTTTATCATATCGCCACCCCAAGTCATGATTGTCACGACCGATACCATATCCCTTGTTTTTAGTGCCATAAGTCGGTTAAAGTTATTTTAAAGAGTCTTGCATTTATGATCCTTGATAATGGTTTCTAATTTTGAAAACTCAACAGTGCTATGCTGCATGAATTTGCCAATTCTGATCAGGAGACTGCATGTCAACCAAATCTTACTACTGTACAAGATTCCAGGGTTGAGGTTTCCTCATTTTCATCCTAATATTGCGTTGAAGATCTCAGTAGGTGTCAACTTTACAGGTATCCTGTGCTGTCTCCTTTGCATATTAATTTTTGCAGGAAGTTTGTGTTTGGGTTTTGGTTTGCTAAGTTTGCATAGTGGTAAAGGATCTATCCTTGCATGAGACCCTCATCTCCTTTCTTTCTCAGACCTGTAAACCTCATGGCTCGTATCTGAGTCTGATTACTTTCGCCTACCTTAGCCATTGAAGTCACAAGCTCTTGACTAGTCTAGCCTCTACGTATGCGTTGCGCTACCCAGAGGCGCTGCTTAACCTCTCACAACTTAACCTTGCACTGCTTCTCCTACCTCCTTTCATCCCAAAATTGGGTGTTTTACTCAGTCTTCCTAGTCATTACCATCCCTTAAGCCTTTCAAATACCCTCATTCTGAGTCATGGAGACCCTTCAATCGAAGAAAGCACACAAAGGTGGCAAGATAGTTAGGACATAACCTTTGGAGATGCGCCTTTTTGACATAGAGCCCATGGTAAGGGAGATATTTCAAAGATCAGAATGCCTCTCTTTTTACCAAAACATGTAGAGAGGCCATCTAGAGGTAGCAAGACAATTTTTTTGAAATTTTGATGGCAATAAAACCACAGTTGGGGATTTGGAATTGGAGGTAACTGAAGCCTCCATCTCAGCTGCAACAGGGATTCCCATTTCAGGTAAAAAGTGGTTCAAAGCCATGGTTTTGAGTTCACCCTTTGTTAAAGATCTCTTCAAGCCTGAATATCAAGCCAATGAATTGTCTAAGAGTATGCTAAGGAATCAATTGATTGAACAGTTTGACAGAATTTTGAAAATCGTACAGAGATATTTTACAGGTGAAGGAAGATTTAACACTTGTTACCATTACCACATAAGGTTGTTGCTACATTTTATTGGTAAGGTTAAGAAGAATATTCCTTATTACATGTTGAGAAGCATATGTAAAATTTCAGATAGGGTCCAAGCCAAATATAAGGATGTGGACTCTAGTCTTTTCCACTCTGGACTGATCAGGATGCTAGTCTCTGAGGAGTTGGGAAAGAAAGAGATTTCATGGGAGCATTTTGTGGTTACTTCTCACTTCAAGCTAGACCCTGCATCTACTCCCCAATCACAGATTGCAGGTCCTTCATCACTCACCAGTACTAAAGTAGGGATCAACAGGAAGAGAAAGGGCAGAGCCCTTGTTCAAGTTTCATAGATCACCAAGCAAGTCATGGAAGCTGAGGAGGAAGTTTGTCCTTTTGCACACAGAGATTTCTCACCACCACCCCCACCAGGGTTAGAAGAAGCGACTTCTTCTAGCAAAGCCACATCCAGGAAATGGAAGAAGCTTCACTTTCCCTCTTCTCCTCCAACAGTCAAAATCAAGGGTAAAAGACCTTTCACGAGTTCATCAATTACTAAGGGGGCTTCCCAAGAATGTCCTATTCCAGAAACCCCAGTTCTAAACAAGAAGAGAAAAAGCATTAAAAATACTGTTATATAGCATAGGCTATTATTTTAGTTGTTAGAACTAATAAATGTTTAGATATTTTCAAGGGAAGCATGCCAGCTCGTACCTCCAGCTGTGGCCTCCCATTCTTGTTATAAATAGATATATCAATTGCTTCAGTGTTTTTCGGATGGTTGAGCAAGGCTCTCTTAGATTGTAATATTTTGATGAAGTGACGGTGATCTGGATATGTACTGGACTTAAGAATTTTTGACTAATATAAATCAACTTCTCTTTCATTCTATTTGCTTCTGATTCTAAATGTTCATGCCCTAAAGGATTCACATGAATTGTTGTGGTGATGTTATGATGAATGTTTGATCTTTATATTATCATGATGTTTATTTAGCTTCTTTGTTTTCTGATGTCAAGAGGATGTTGTCATTAGAAACCTTCTTCCTTAGACTCTTGCAGACCTGATGTTTGCAGTAGTACCTACACTCCTCTCACTCAAGTCTTCCCTCTATTCATATTTACTCCCAAACTACTGATTGAATTTAGCCAAGACCTTGATTGCTGGTGCATTGCTAGCCATTCTTTCCGAGTTGGAATTTTGTCATCTTGAGTCTTTCCCATTTGACCCTTTAAAGAACCCTTCCATTCACATATAACCTGATGGGTACTAGGATTGCCTTCCATGCAATTTGAAGGTGATTTCTAGTGCTAACACACTCAAGCATAAACACATACAAACCCAACCAAACATTCATCATGCAAGCTCATTGCTTGCACCCTTTCCATGTCATGCATGCACATGGGCATCTCATATTTCTAGATCCTCCTCCTAGGATATTGCTGTCATCCTTATGACAAGTCTCATAGGAACACTCGACACTGAGTTTCCCTCTCAGTTGAGAGCTTGCAGTCATTCACACAACATCCACATGGAAGTTGAATCAGACATAGTCATAAATGTGTTCCCTTTTTTTATACGATAACAGCTAGCAAGAAAACACTCTTGCCTCAACCTCCCTGGAACATTACCCAACTTATAAATACATTCTGGGAAATTATAACCATTCCCAAGGTAACAAAATCAGCCAAACTAGCTTCCAATTATATCTATATGGCTACCATCCACCACTGGATATCAGTCTGACCCATTGGGATTCTAGAAGTGCCCCAACACTTCCTTTACCACATTCAGGATCAACATTTAGTCAACCATTTTATCTTAACTTTAACAATAATTTCTAATACCATTTGGACTACTTACTAAGTATCCTAGTTCAAAAATCCAGAGCATCTTTAGGTCAAGATCGGTCTTGACCATTACTCCTAGAATTCTTCCTTCTGTTTAGTACCGTTAGGGACGAAGGCCACTCTCCTCCTCCCACAAGAGCTCTGGCAGATTATTTTCCTATCCACCAAGAAAGGGAGGCTGTTGTGATTTCTCACTCAATCACTCTATATTTCTACAGCTCCGTTTATCATCTTGATTAGAAAAATCCTATCCAGCAATTCCTGTACCCAGAAACAAAATTTGTTTCTTAGTTCCCTTGAAACCCGAGAGCTGCGCATGCTCTCCCTTTTCAGAGAATGGTCACTAGACTCATTCCTTTGGTCATGAGGGGTTATATACCTATACTAGATTTATCCCTTCACAAAAGTAGTAACCATTACTGCTATAGATATTTTCCATCCATTCACATTTCTATTTTAGTTCAAAGATTAGTGTTCTTCAACATAGTCCTACTCCTGTAGGATTGTGTATCATTTCCCAAAGAAATGATAGGCTTCCCTAAAGTACTTTAATAATATTTTCATACGACTCGTGAATGAGCCCAAGCAGGCCAAGTGTTGTAACCATGCTCTGATACCAATTTGTAACACACCCACGATGAGGCATAAAAATATTTCTCTTTTTCTTAAATCTCTTTAGATTCCCCTTTCTTCAATTGCAGGTTCTTCCAAACCTGCACGCCCTTTCCTGGCCCCTTCGAAGGATTTGAGCAACAGGAGCCAGCTCTCCAAGATATCCCCTTCCTTCATATGACCTTAGCCTATGACCACAGGCCTAACCAAAGGGCGCTTCATGACTTTGCGATTTCAGGACTTCGTGTTTCGTGAAGTTGGAGGAATACTCACCTCTCTTCTTCCGACTCCCGATTTTTCAAAGTTCCTTGGGACCAGATCTATGGTCCACGCTCCTCTCGCAAGACATTGACTCAAGTCAACTAGCAAGTTTGGACCTCACGAGTTCTTACAACTCTACCTTTGATTTCCCCAATTTGCGAGTCAGTGAAATGCTGACCTCCCGCCACATATCCTATCTCGATCGATGACTAGGATTGATGCGACTCTTAGCTCCTCAGGTATTCACCTCCTTCCTTCTTCACAGGTTCTTCCTCTAGGGTACATGGATCTCTTCCATGTGTCCTCTGAATCAAAAGGCTCAGAGTCACTTCGCGCTTAGATCTGACGGTCCACGTTCTTCACAGTACTCGATCCAATGGCCACTGTTGCTCCTCCTCCTGGGCTTACGCCTTCTTCCCTGAATTGGAAGAATTCATATATTTCAAAGGCTTCACCTTTGAACTACCTCATGTGAGCCCAATGACTTTGGGTCTCATATACACTTCTAAAAAGTGTTATCCCTTCTGAGCTTGATCCTTAGGAAATTTTGAATTCCCACGCCCTCCTTGCATTTCTGGGATTTCTTCAAACTCAGCTTTGCAATCTCCCTAATGCGCGAACTCAGAACTCGTAGATCCAATGAATAAGGTGGGTTCCAATAGATCCTTGGATCCATGGTCTAGGTTATTTCACAACGTTAGACGTTGGAGGCTTTGGCCACTCCAACTCACAATCCTCCCGAAGCACAAATCTTCAATCTCGTAGATCGAACAGTCGAGAAAGACCCCGAAGGACGAGAGATCCACGGTCCATATCCTTTCGTGACTTTGGATGTCAAATGATTTTACGTCCCTCATGATGAATCCACTCAATTCATCGAACTCGCAAAGTCTGAAGGACTCAAGGGGTTAAATCTCACGTTTTTTGCCGTATCCGACGGTCGCAACAAACCTTGGCTCTTCTTGAATAGATCTCGTCCATTCGCCTTACTTACAAAGAATCTTTCCCTTTCGATACTTGGACCTCACTATCCTTATTGAGATTTATTAGCTCTGAAAGTCTTAAGATCTTTGCACTCTTTCCCTTGAACTTAACACTTGGAAGAAATCTTCTGCACACCCCTTGTGCTCATTCATCAAGTCTAGAACTTAAGAGGTTCTTGACCTCCGCTTGCTTCATAAAGACTCTGTGCATATCCACACTACCTCTTCTGAGATTAACAGACTTTGTCCTCCAAGGGACTCAGAATGACTAGGAGGGTTGACATGCATACATGAGACTATACCTAAGGTCGAGAAACTCATAGTTCATGGTTCTAGATTAATCCACCACAGGATGCAAGCATCTTCGAGTATAAAAGCACGTCCAATTCGTACAATTTCCTACTTGCCTAATTGCACAATCAAGAAGGCACAAAAAGGGTACAGTATAAATCATTAAGCAAACATATCCATCCCTGCAACATTCATAGGATATCCAACATTATTACACAGTTACAACTCAGTTACATAGGATATGAAAATACTTATCTATTACAAGTTGTAGCCGACTAACTGACTGTGGGTGTGTGCCTTTCCACCCAACCATAGGCTTAGAGGCATTCACTCTTATCACTTTGGCCACCCCTGTGCCAAACCATGATATCACTAGGGAATTTATGCTATCTCTCAGAGAGATTCTCTCTCTGTCACAACGACCCTGCGAGGTTTATCATATGCCTCCTCAACATCAAGCTCACATTTTCATTCTTCAAATCGTGTTATCTGCATTTCTTCTTTCTCTGTGTTGTCTTTGGTTTGCGCCTCTCCTTCCAAGCTTGCACTCTCCTCTCATGTCCCCCTTGTCTTTGTGTATGTATCTTACCTTTTCTTCTTTTGGAAGGTTCTCAACCTATCCTGTTCATTCTATCAGAAGGAAGTTCAAGTATGCAGGTTTCTATGGTACTTTGGGTTGATAGCCCATGTTTCCATTCATGAGGGTGGTTGATTATTCAACCACTAGTCCTTTTCTTCATTAACTGATTTCTTTCCTCTAGAGATATCATGGCTCGTACTTCAAGGATTCACGCCCCCAATAGTCAGTTATGGGCATTTTAACAATAATAAAGTTACATCGTCCACATGCCTTAGCATGGTAATCTTATTTTATGATTAATTACAAGCTGGGGGAAACAAGGTGTTACAATTCCCTCCCCCTTTAAAGATCATCATCCTTGATGTTCTTTCTCAGAAACACCTGTCATGCCTTTCTCATTCAGCCACTTCGGAAGTATTGACCTTCGTCCTCAGTCAGGTCCTTTTTCAGACTCTTAGTCTTCATCACCTGCCTTCAATAATTCTTGGACAACAAGAACATTAATCACAATTTTATGTGAAAACATCTTACTGTTTTTTAAATTTCAAGAGGAAAATTTCATAATCTAGCACAATACTTATCTGTGCAGCTCATGGGTTTGCATCCACATGACTGTCATTTTATCCAGGCTCACTGTTTTCCCAGACATACCCATTGTGTGCATGATCCCAATCAATAGTTTACAAGAACTATCAGAGTCTCCTCTCCCTTGCGGTCACTCACCCTCCAGGCCCAGGCTCAGGCATCCCCTTCTCTGCTATACAGTTCCTCGGGTGACCCATCTTGCCTTTCCAAGGATTTCTCACACAGGAAGAATTTTAGATACTTCATCGAGCCTTACAGTTGAGGCATGCCTCAGACTTTCTCTGCCGAGGCATCCCTCCGGCTTGTGTTGCCTCAACACAACATATTTCAGGCGATCATGACTTACCATGGGGTTCTCATGTCTCAACAATGGTCTCTTTCAGGCTTTTCAGCTTTGACAACCTTCATTTGTCCTCCCTGGACATACCTTTTCTTCTCACCTATATCCCAATATACAAAAATTCGTGATACATCATCATAAATTATGAATTTCAAAATTTTATTGCAAATCTGTCACCTACAGATTTCCAATTCCACATTTTGTTTTTCCAGACTTATTCCACACAGGGAACAGATTCACAAGCATGGGACTTTCTTCCCCATAACAATTTAGCTCAGTAGGTAATTGGTCTTCCTTATGGGCTTACAATACTGCCATATCCAAGGCTCTTTCTTCCCGCAATTCATTCCTCAGGTAAACAAATTGTTAGTCCCTCATGCATATATATATATATATATATATATATATATATATATATATATATATATATATTCAAAACAATGCATACTAATAGTTCATCACATCTGTATACACATGAAAAGGGAATCTCATTCCTTTCCTATGCCTTATTTCAATATACCAAACCTTTCAAATGTAATTCAACATTTTAAAGGATTTAAAAAATGTGCCACGAACACATTCATACCCAATGAACTCTTGCATTGATTTCAAGTTTGTCATACTTTATGATAGGTTCTTGGCCATGGTGTGTTGGAATTTAACCAACTTTTTCACCACATGGATTATTCATTTTCATTCTGGTGCATACCCCCCTTCTCTCCAAGGGTTGTACGACCTCACGGTCTAGGATCTTCTTAAGTCTGAATTGAAACAATCTTCGATTCCCTATTGGAACCTCTAAGAAACAATCCACATGTCTTTATATAAAAAACAATTTCTGCCCATGTGAACAAGTGCTAAGCGCAAGTCTTCTCGATGTGACCACGGCTTGTGACCACACGCTTATCCGAAAAGGCGTGTTGCAATTTCACGTATCGATATATGAGTCAAGCAACTCTTCATCCTTCAAACTCTTGAGTTCCAAAATTATGTCAAGGTCCTAGCACATGCTATCTCCTCCCTTATCCTCCATCCATATGACCCTTCACTATGAACTGGGGCCAATCCTTCTAAGTGCGTCGGGATTTCACGTATCGGGAACTCTTGATGCAATTCACCTCCGTTCTGTCGATCCTCCGATACCCAAAATTGTGAAATATTCGGATCAGATCATCAGTCCACACTAGCTCTCCAGCCAACGGGTATGATCAAGTTGCGATTTCGCATTTCACGAATTCTCACAACTCCGCCCTTTGACTTTTTCACTCTACAAGTCAGCAAAATGCTGATCTCTTGCCACATGTCCCATTTCAATGGTCGGTCCTAATGATTTTGGGATTTCTCATTTCAGGGTTTCAATAATTTTACTTTGCTTCTTCCAAATCTTATAGTTTTGAGAAATTCTGATATTTCCTCGTGACTAACTAGTGTGCTACTTCTTCGAGATCTAACGGCTTGAAATATTTCGGCTCCTCCTGAATGAATCCTGAAATCGATCTGACGACTGATATCAGTTTCCTTACGATTAATGGCTTGTGTTCATCTCCTTTGTCAGGTTCTCTATTAACTTGATTTGATCAAGGTTTTATTTCGCGGTCCTTACAATCTCGATCTGTAGTTGATCGAAAGGATTTCTACGATTTCTTAGTAAAGGTTGTTGACCTTTTGAGTTAATAGGGAACATTTGGTTCAGATGCTCCTACATCATACAATCAGTCTTCACTGCTAGAGGTTCACACATCCATCATTCAGGTTCTCCTTCCTGAATCATACCCTACTTGGGTAGCCATGGCATATGTAACACCCTGCTTCCCCCAATATGTAAAAATAACTATACTAGCCAAGAACTATGGCAAACTCAAAGATGTGAATGTGTGATTTGAATGGACCTTAGTAAAAGGTCGATGAATGTAAATAATGTTACGAATATATGTTACAGGACTGCTGAGAGGGGGGGGTGTGCTGAAAAAGAGACCATGATGGATGAAGAAAGGTGGTGGAAGGCACCTCGAATGGTGGTGTTAACTTCCACTGAACCAAACTGTATTTGGTCTTCACTGGCTCGGAGAACCAAGAGCGGCTCGCTGGGCCCGAAATGAATTACTCGCTAGGTTGGTAGGTGAAGAGGCTCCTCATGAGTTAATGAGGGATGGGGATGAACCACCATTCCATGGAAGCCTCAGACCTGACCACCGCAGGGAAGTTCGTGCCACACGCAACCTCGCCGGAAAAGAAAAGGCAAGAAAGAGGTGTGGAAGGGGGCAGACGCGACAAAGATCGCAAGAGGGGAGAAATTGGAAGGAACTCTGGAAAAATATACAGAGTGATTGATGAGTAGAGAAGAAGGAGAGTAACCTTCATTCTCAACTTCTGACTAACAAAGACTCAGTCTCACAGCATCGTGGTCTAAGCTTGAGGGTGGCTAGTGGTAAATCTATTCGGAATCGCTGAGCCTACGGTTGGGTGGAAACGAGCACTCTCTCAGTAGTTGCATCACACCTGGTGTTTTTCTGATAAGTGTTAAATCTTGTATCTTGAATTTAAATATTCTTACATGTATGCTCATGGTTTGTGAAATTATGAATGATTTCCGTATAAGACTGTCTGTATGGTGTTTGATCAGAAATGGTGGCTACATGCTTATATTGGAAAGACCACATATGACTTATGTATATATTTGTATATATGTATATTTTTAACGGATTCAGTATTCAATTCTATTCTCGGGAAATCTATTCCCTTATTTTATCTCAAGTAATGCCCTGGATAGATCTTCCCATAGGAACACCCTTTTTAAAGTTTACCCAAGAATCTGCTGGAGGATTTTATGGCATAAGTTTGACAAACCCTGTACGAGAGAGAATGGTCCTCTTAGGATTAGAATATTTTGGCGTTTCGGCACCCGGGGTACCTAAGTGCGAGTTCCCTTGTACTCGCAAGTCCCAAAACCCCTATTCACAAAATCCCGAAATGATAGCATGCGGATAAGTTAGGACATCTCAGAGTTTTCAGTACCCGGGATACCTAGAGGCGAGTTCCTTGTACTCGCAAGTCCCAAAGTCCCGACCCACGAAATTTCGATGGGTGAAATATTGAAATACGTGAGTAGGTTCAAGAGTTGGTATTTCAGAGTTTCGGCTCCCAAAAGATCTAGGTGCGAGGCCTCCTGTCTACATACATCGCGAGACTCCAATTCGTGAAAACCCCGAATTGGACCAGCATGGGTAAGTATTGATGTTTGGCATTTCGGGAACCGGGATAATCAAGGATAAGTTCCCTCGTACTCGCTAGTTGCGAAATCCTGAACTGCGAAACCCCGAATCTGGTCGAGTGTATGATGAGTGGGTATATCTACTTTTCGGTATTTGGGTAGTCGAGGAGTGTGAATCTGTGACCTCTTGTATCGCGAGGTTCCGATATATGAAACCTTGACTCGGGAAATCTTGAATTGGCATAGTGTGACTTGGTTCGACATTTCGGCATTTCAGTACCTGGAACAACCCAAGGGTAAGTTTCCCTTGTACTCGCAAGTCCTGAAATCCCGACTTGCAAAACACCGAAACGATAGAGTCTGGAGAAGTTATTATACTTCGGTGTTTCGATGCCTGGGGTACCTAAGTGTAGGCCCCATGTATTTTCCAGTCTTGAAACCTGGATTAGCGAAATCTCGATGGAGGAAACCCCGAAATAGAGTATGTTTAGAGATTCTAATGACTCGGATTTTTCGGCTTCCGGGAAACCTAGGAGTGCGACCCCTTGATCTTACCTAATGCGAAATCCCGAAAGGAGAAATACTGAAATGGCTTAGCATGGATAATATTGGGTGTTTCGGTACTTCAGTACCCGTGATACCTATTGGCAAGTTCTCTTGCACCCGCCAGTCCCGAAAACTCGAAGTGCGAAACCCTGAAATAATAATAGCATGGATGAGATATGGTGTTTTGGTGTTTCAGCACTTGGGGTACCTAACAATAAGTTCTCCTATCATCGCATATCCTGAAAACCCTGTTTGTGAACTCTCGAATTAGATGGAGTGATATATATATATATAGATATATATGTATGTATGTATGTATGTATGTATGTATGTATGTATGTATGTAGGTTTTGGAGTTTAGGCTCCCGAGAAACCTAAATGCGAAACTTCCTATCGTCGCATATTCTGAAATCCCAGTATGTGAAATCCAAAAGGGTAGAGTACCAGGGTCTAATCCGAGTTGTTGTTAACCTCGTTAAGTGGTTAAGTCCATTTCGGGCTTCGGCCCTTCGAAAGACAAAATAGGAAAGGGAAATACATGCATCGCGATTTCCCAAATAGTGAAAGCCGACGAGCACCTCTCTGATAAGGCTTATGGTCATAGCCACCGATCATATGAGGGACTTTAAAAATGGAAAGGAGGGTCTACGATAGGCTCTTTAGGATTTGAAAAGGTAAGAAAGCTGAAAATTTTCTAGCCCCATGGTGGGTATGTTACAAATTGGTATCAGAGCATGGTTACAATACTTGGCCTTCTTGGGCTCATGAACGGGTTGCGCAGAGACTCCATTCAGAGTACCGTTAAAAGGGGTAACTCCTTATATTGACCCCCTCAATTTAAAAGTCAAAGTTAAGAATAAAAAAAAAACCCTATTGTGTGTGTGCATGAGAAAAATATGAGTTTATGTACTGGTTATAAATGAATATGAACATTGACTAACATCCAACATTTTTCCTTTGCACACAAGCAGGAGGTCAACTGCAGGAAATTGTAGACATATAGAATGGTGACTCACCAAGAGGTGGGGGAAGGCTCCCACAATAGAGACGAAGAATCTGACGAAAGAAGGGAAATAAGGACCCCTCCAGATTTAGTCGAGACTGTGAGGAGCCTCATGGTCAAATTACAAAGTTGCAAGGCTGACAATGAGAGGATGATGAAAGAACAAGAGAAACAAACATAAATTAACACAGTTTTACTGCAGAGCCTATCCGACCTACAAAGACAAATGAAGCATGAACTTGAGGTACAAAAACATGGTCATATCAGTGGCCACACTGAGAGGAGCACCTCGAAAAAGGTCCATCCTAGAGGTAAAGGACAAGCGGCGGACGATTCCTCTGGAAAGGAAGCTGGCGGTTCAGAGGGCTCTTCTAGCAGCAGAACTAGTTCTTATTCCTGAAGAAGACAAACGAAGTGAAAGCTTTCCAAGGGTCATAAAATCAAAGAATTCAGGAAGGCCAAACCACTCTCCTTCGACGGTGAAATAAATAAGGGAGAGGAAGCAGAGGCCTGGCTGCTTGGACTAAAGAAGTATTTCATAGTCCATGACTTCTCAAAAAATTTGAAGGCCCGAGTGGCCACCTTCAACTTGAACGGAAAGGCTTCCATTTGGTGGGAATACCTTAAGAATGTGAAATGGGTTCGCGAAGAGGACTTGTCTTGGGAACAATTTGAGAAATACTTCCGAAAGAAGTATCTGTTGGAAAAATATTTCGACGAAAAGACTAAAGAATTCTATGAGCTCAAACTGGGGCAACTCACTATAGAGGAATATGTCAGCAGATTCCTCGAGTTGTTGAGGTATGTACCTTATATAAATGCAGAAAAGGAAAAGGTGTAATGTTTCATCAGTGGACTACCTAAGGACTATCAGAACAGAATTGAATTTGATGAGCCAAAGACCCTAGAAGGTGCTATCCGAAAGGCAAGATATTGTCATGAACAGTTTGGATATCAGACAAAACCTCACGAAGGTTGGAAACCAAAGAATAGTTCGGGATTTCAGAGAAAGGGGATTAAATCCCCAAGATTTAAGAACTATAAGAAGAACTTAAGTATGAGCTTCCCAGCCCAGAGTGTACACCGACAGTGTGGAGAAGTTATTATACTTCAATGTTTCGGCACCCAGGGTACCTAAGTGCGGGCCCCACATATTCGCTAGTCTTGAAACCTCGATTAGCGAAATCTCGATGGAGGAAACCCCGAAATAGTGGAGTATGTTTAGAGATTCTGATGACTCAGAGTTTTTGGCTTCCACGAAACCTAGGAGCGCGACCCCTTGATCTCACCTAATGCGAAATCCCGAAAGGAGAAATGCCGAAATGGCTTAGCATGGATAATATTGGGTGTTTCGGTATTTCGGTACCCATGATACCTATTGGCAAGTTCTCTTGCACCCGCCAGTCCCAAAAACCCAAAGTGCAAAACCTCGAAATAATAATAGCGCGGACGAGATATGGTGTTTTGGTGTTTCAACACTCGGGGTACCTAACGATAAGTTCTCTTGTCATTGCATATCCTAAAATCCCAGTGTGCGAACTCCCAAATTAGACGGAGTGATATATATATATATATATGTATGTATGTATGTAGGTTTCGGAGTTTAGGCTCTCGGGAAACCTAAGTGCGAAACTTCCTGTCATCGCATATCCCGAAATCCCAGTATGTGAAATCTTGAAGGGTAGAGTACCAGGGCTTAATCCGAGTTGTTGTTAATCTTGTTAAGTGGTTAAATCCATTTCGGGCTTCGGCCCTTCGAAAGACAAAAGAGAAAAGGGAAATACATGCATCGATATTTCCTGAATCGTGAAAGCCGACGAGCACCTCTCCGATAAGGCCTGTGGTCATAGCCATCGATCATATGAGGGACTTTAAAAATGGAAAGGAGGGTCTGCAATAGGCTCCTTAGGATTTAAAAAGGTAAGAAAGCCAAAAATTTTCTAGCCCCATGGTGGGTATTTCACAGCATACAACCACCTTTCAAAAATTTTGTGCATAACGTTAAGACAATAAAACATTTTCAGACATGTCCTAGCACATTTTTATGCACCTCATGAAATTATCCTAAATGTTTTCATGAATGCAACACAAAAAAATCTCGATTGTTTCTACAACAATACGACCACCATCACTATGGTGACGAAGCATTTACTTTCATCTGCATACCAATTCTCTCTTATCCCAGAGAAAACATAATACTCAACAAGAAAATAAATGAGGGTTCTCCCCTTCTTCCAATTCTTTCTACACCACTTTGGACTTTTCAGCCCAAGTGATTTATCTCTAAAGGCCTCGCTACCTTTTCTTAACATGGATTCAACAAAACCTATTCAATCAAACATACTCTTTTATTCATTCATTAGTCTTCTATTCATTACGTGATGTTTTCAAAATGTAATCCAGGATTCTTATATATATATATATGTGTGTGTGTGCGTGTGTGTGTGTGTGTGTAATCTTGTAGCTCACTGCTTAATTCTCAACAATTATTAAGGTTGTGAATTTGTCCTCCTGACAGAGTCTTCACACAGTTCCTCCACAAGGAACTCCCTCAACATGAAACTTCCTTATTGCATATCCATCACCATCTATGATGGCCTCAACCTTGATTTAGCTTCAATTGTTTACCAACTATTCCATAGGGATATAACCATGCATCTTTGTCATGCATCCAAATTATGTATCCACACATGTTCTGGTTTTGTTAACTTACATCCATGATGTACTTAACCATAGGCATAATCAAAAGCCTATGTGTAGATGCCATGGTTATATTTCAAAGTCTACATACATCTCTAGTTTAAAATTAGTCAACTCATGATTTTTCAAAATCATTCTCATGTGATCCTCAAGGCATAATCATTTGCCTCTTATCCTAACAACAAACCATCCTTGCTCATTTACTCTTTCATTTATTTATACTAGTCTTTCCTGAGGGAATGGAGTGCATTCCCCTTAAGCTATCATTCAAAACAAAACTCTCACGACTCTTCAAAATGGACTTAACCATGCATCCATGGTATTCACTTAATCTTGGCAAGTGAAATTCTTGCCTTACGTATCACTCATCAAGGCAACCATATTGTGCCTTTAGTATACATATATCCTTAAATCATACATGTGCATCACTTTCACATTCAATATCATTCATACCTAACTGGTATTACTATCAGGCTTCATATCAAGAAGCTTCACAATGCATTAACTCCATGCACTCAAGCATAAACACACATGAACCTAACCAAACATTCATCATGCAAAGTCATTCCTTTCACCCTTTCCATGTCATGCATGCACATTGGCATCTCAGACTTCCAGATCCTCCTCCAAGGATATTGCTGTCATCCTTATGACAAGCCTCATAGGAACACTCAACACTGAGTTTCCCTCTCAGTTGAGAGCTTGCAGTCATTCACACATAATCCACATGGAAGTTGAATCAAACATAGTCATAACTGTGTTCCCTTTTTTTATACGATAACAACTAGCAAGAAAACACTCTTGCCTCAACCTCCCTGGAACATTACCCAACTTATAAATACATTCTGGGCTATTATAACCATGCCCAAGGTAACAAAATCATCCAAACTAGCTTCCAATGATATCTATATGGCTACCATCCACCACTGGATGTCAGTCTGACCCATTGGGATTCTAGAAGTGCCCCAACACTTCCTTTACCACTTTCAGGATCAACATTTATCTTAACTTTACCAATAATGTCTAATACCATTTGGATTACTTACTAAGTATCCTAGTTCATAAATCCAGTGTATCTTTAGGTCAAGATTGGTCTTGACCATTACTCCTGGAATTCCTCCTTCTATTCAGTACCGTCATGGACGAAGGCCACTCTCCTCCTCCCACAAGAAATCTGGTAGATTAGTTTCCTATCCACCAAGAAAAGGAGGCTATTGTGATTTCTCACTCAATCACTCTATATTTCTACATCTTCATTTATTGGCTTGATTAGAAAAACCTTGTCTAGCAATTCCTGTACCCAGAAACAAAATTTGTTTCTCAGTTCACTTGAAACCCGGGAGCTACACATGCTCTCCCTTTTCAGAGAATGGTCACCAGACTCATTCCTCTGGTCGTGAGGAGTTATATACCTATACTAGATTTATCCCTTCATCAAAGCAGTAATCATTATTGCTACAAATCTTTTCCATCTGTTCACATTTCTATTTTAGTTTAAAGATTAGTGTTCTTCAACATAATCCTACTCCTATAGGATCAGCTATCATTTCCCAAAGAAATGATAGGCTTCCCTAAAGTACTTCAAGAATATTTTCATACGACTCGTGCATGATCCCAAGTAGGCCAAGTGTTGTAACCATGCTCTGATACCAATTTGTAACACACCCACGATGGGGCATAAAAATATTTCACTTTTTCTTAAATATCTTTAGATTCCCCTTTCTTCAATTGCAGGTTCTTCCGAACCTGCGGGCTCTTTCTATTGGCCAGTTTGCACAGAGTGAATGGGCATTATTGCCATTGATGTTAAACTTCTCATTATTGCATTTATGAGTAAGATTTTGACTTGCATTAGTTGGACTAGGAACTCAATTAACCAAATGAACAGGTGGTCAAAGGCTTAGTTGAAGAGGCAAGGAAAAGTGCACTATAAGTTATGTCACCAATGCTCATATGTTAAGGAAGTTTGCCAGATAAGTAAGACAAAAGTTAACGTTGACAGCTACAACAACTAATGAAAAAAATTCCTGATGAAATTTCTGATCTTGGTAAGATAAATATAAACACAGAGAGAACAAAGTGTGTTAAAGAACTCGGTGATGTGTTTTTAAGAGAAAAAACACAGAGGTTGATTCGTGGTTTTTCCTGGAACTCTGTTGCTTATTTGCCAAAGAGAAAAATGTAGTGGTTCATTCACATTTTTTCTTGGAACTCTGTTGCTCATTTGCTGAAGAAAAAAACGTAGAGGTTCATTCACATTTTTTCTTGGAACTCTATTGCTCATTTTCCGAAGAGAAAAATGTAGAGGTTCATTCACGTTTTTTTCTTGGAATTCTGTTGCTCATTTTCCAAAGAGAAAAACATAGAGGTTCATTCACGTTTTTTCTTGGAACTCTGTTGCTAATTTTCCGAAGAGAAAAATGTAGAGGTTCATTCACGTTTTTTCTTGGAACTTTGTTGCTCATTTACTGAAGAAGAAAAACATAGAGGGTTATTCACATTTTTACCTGGAACTCCATTCATCATTAGCTGGAAGAAAAACATAGAGGGTTATTCACGTTTTTACCTAGAACTCCATTGACCATTTGCTGGAAGGAAAATGTAGGGGTAAATGTATTTGAGACAGTTGGAAAGTTGTTTCCTTAACCCTATCGATTGGTTTCTTGATTGTGAAAGAACTTAGATCTCTACTTGTAAGATTTGATCCAAAAATATCTGCTTTAGAAGAAAGAACTGATCTTGCTACTTCAGAAATGGATGAACTACATGGGATACTAATAACATATGAGATGAGGACCTCTGGTGAGAATTCTGCTAGGAAAGAATCAGCTTTCAAGGCAGCAAAGAAGGACAAGAAAAAGGTTGAAGTAGAAACCAACAATTATGGGGATTCAGAAGAGGATATGGAAGAAGTTAATTTTTTCAAAAATCTAAAAAAAGGATACGGACAAATACAAAGGTAAACTTCCTCTTAAATGTTTTGGTTGTGGTAGAATAGGACATTTTGCTTCCAAGTGTCTTTTCAATAAGCATTCTGATGGTGAAGAAGAAAGAAATAGAAAGAGTAAATAATACAAGAACAAGTATACAAAGTATTTGTAAATTCTAACCTTGTACAATATCTACTGCAAACTGATATTCAGAAAAGAACAGAAAAGATACAATGGCAAATACAAACATTACATAGAGAATTTTCACCTGGAAACCCAAACCGGGAAAACCAACATATATTATATTCATACATTGTGTTACATTGTTTACAATACAATATACATATAGGAGACAGCGATTTCCAAAACCCTAACCCAATGACCTGGATTAGTCCAAAACCCTAATTCCTTAACCGAAAATAGAAAACCATCGGCAAAAAAACATGTGCCAAAAAACCACCTAAATAAAATGTGGTCCCAGAAATATGTCGTCACGATAATATGTCGTCCCGGTGTGAACTTTTTTTTCGGAGGCGCTGCCCCCGAACCTCCACGCAGGGGGCTTCGCCCCCCTACACCCCCCAAGGGGGGGCCTAGAAACCCCCCCTCTAACCCCCCTGCGCACTCGGTGCAGACGCTCATACACTACTACTCGTGCAAAGAATATAACACATACCCAACATTCTCCCACTTGTTGTTTTCTTTTCACACAGGGGATTACAGGGTTACATAGTCAACAATCCAGGGCAATAATGCCCATGGATCATCTACACCAATAGAACTTCTCATTTCTCACAGATTTTGTTAATGAATCTGCAACATTCTTCAAAGTTTCCACCTTCATCAATGATACTTTCTTTTCTAAAATCATGTCTCTCACAAAGTGATATTGAACATCAATGTGCTTTGTCTTTGAATGATAAGCAGGGTTCTTCGCCAAGAAAATTGCACTATGACTGTCACACTCTATTCTTACAGCTTCTTGTACCAACCGAATACCTAAACACAATCTTTGTAACCATACTGCTTCCTTACTTGCATGAGTGGCTGCCATGTATTCAGATTTTGTAGTTGAAAGTGCCACTACATCCTGTCTTTTGCTCATCCAACTTATTGCTCCTCCAAACAGGTTAAACACATACCCGCTTGTAGATCTCCTACGATCCAAATCTCCAGGAAAATCTGCATCCACAAAGCCATGTATATCAACCACTCTATCCAATCCCAGTCTTCCTTCATAGCACAATCCATAGCTAGAAGTGCCACACAAATACCTGAAAACCCTTTTTACTGCTGTCCAATGCTCCTTCCCTAGTTTTGACATATACCTGCTCAAAACTCCCACTGCATGTGCAATGTCTGGTCTAGTACAAACCATTGCATACATCAAACTACCAACTGCACTCACATATGGAACATGAGACATGTCCTCCTCTTCTTAATGTGTCTTGGGACACTAATCCATAGATAACTTTACACCAGTGGGAATAGGAACCTTGACCGGTTTACATTCCTGCATATTAAACCTTTGAAATATTGTCTCGACATATTTTCTCTGATTTAACCAGAGTTTCCTCCTTTTTCGATCTCTTTTAACTTCCATGCCCAAAATGAAATTTGAAGCACCAAGATCCTTCATGTCGAATT
>JZKD02S2323934.1:292326-329942 GCA_000966675.3 Picea glauca | reverse complement strand
TGAAGTATCCATGTGATTGGGTCCTTTCCATCAAACTTCCTCATATCGATCTTAGGAACGTGGTTGGCCTTCAACCCAAAGTTGGAGTTTCTCCATTCTTGATTCACCTTCCTTGAGTCCTCATCATGAATTTCATGGGATGCATTTTCACTTTCAGGTGTCTTCTCTGTTACGAAATTTTTCAATACTTCCATGATTTCCTCTTTTAAAGCATCCATCTTTGCCTCCAACTTAGCTTCCATCTCTTGTAGTTCATCTTTTGTTACTATCTTCTTTTGTAAATGATTTATGTCCCTACGCATTTCTTCACCTTCATCAAGAGTCCAAGTAGGATTGTCTGGAGGCTTATTTGGTGTAGAAGTTTCCTTTTTGGGTGGAATGTTGGCCAAGTGTCACTTTTGAACCTTAATTTTGAGGTGGTTCTTCTAGACAATCTTTCTTCTGTTGTATCTCCCAAGTTTCGGCCCTTCTGGGTATGAAAATTTATTTCATGTAGTTCTATGATATTTCTTCTCTGCAATGCCATAGGTCTGATCAAAATTGGATGTACCAAGTGGAATTTACAATAAATTCCCCACAACTTGTTGATTTTTGGCCTTTCTAGGAGATCTCACTTGTATAGCGTGCCCTGCACAAAATAATTGATATAAAATTTTGAAACTTGTACTAGAAATACTACAGACTGTCCACTATCCAGAACTACTACAGGGTGTCCACTATCGAATGCAACTGGTATCACTCAATTTGGATACTCTAGGAAGAAGTTATGATTGTTTTACTTGGAACACCTTCTTGAGACTAGTCAATAGGACTAGTCAAATACCCTATCTTCCAAAGGGTGTATCTACAAATGTAATATGATGAAAAATATGAATTTTTTACCACAGATACCTTACTAATTTTTGTGAATATCCTATTGAATTCAGGGTCTGAAACGTTACAGAATTTTTTTTATAGAAAAAATTCCACAATGACTCAGTTCAAGATGATTCCATAACCCTATCTTGCACATGCTGTATCTCCGAAAGTATAAGGCCTCAGGAGCTGAAATTTTAACCCAATGTACCTTGATCCGTCTACTAAATATCTTCCAAGCCGTTCCTTCTGAAACATTGTATAAAAACATATATAGAAAAAATTCCAAGGTGTCTCAGATGTAGCAGTGAAACCCCAAGACCTTGAGCTCTGATACCATATGTGAAGAACCAAATATCAATATAACATAGAAAATCCTCATAATAAGTACTCAACGCCTTGAAAAAGAGATAATTTTAGATAATAAGCCTCTTCGAGGGGGCAACCTCCTTTTACCCCACATAAATGTTCAAGTACAAGATGATTCCAAATGAAAATGTCTCATTGGTATATATAGAAGACTAGGAGGTATAATTACAACTAATGGAATAAAGCCGCCATAAATAAAATAACATTACTAATGTAATATGTCCCAATTAAGGGGCAATGAGACAATATTAGGGCTTAACAAAATGCTTGATTGATTGAGCAATTACATCTAAGGTAAATACATTAAATAGTTAAAGGTTGTCTTTGTAATTCACATATACATTGAGGTGATTACTTATTGCATTGAAGATTATCTACATATTTGATTTCCAGGTTTATAACATAGTAATCATGAACAGATTAAGCTAATCAATTTTGGCATTGACAGAGTGTGAACAGAGTTGCATGTGAGTAAGATATGTGTTGGTTGAAAACAATAACATATTTGGCAAAGATAGAATTGATGGTCAAAGGTTTTTTGTCACAGAAAGAAATTAACAAAGGGATGTTGACAGTTTAAGAAGAGTGTTTGAAACAGGTTGAAGCCAGTACTAAGGGAGGAAGGGAGGAGCTAGGGAGACTAATCGTCTCATGGAAAGTTGAATCTTTCATTTAGGCAATAGAAGTTGTCTTTCAGTAGGTGCTGAAGATAAAGAGGTAGTAGCCTCATTTGAGTAGTTGCTTAGACAAAATTTGATATAACTGAAGTAGCTTGCTTGCTTTACATCCACAAGAAGAAGAAGAGGTTTTTCCCTTTATGGGTTTCCTAATAAATATTTTGTGTCTCTGTCCATTTCATGTGATTGATGGTTACTATTTCATTTTCACTGAGACAAAATATTTAGTAGGTTTTAAGCTACATTAAAGAAGTAATCTATGTTAAAGAGATAAAAGTGAAAATTGTGTATACAACTAATTCACAGCCCCCCCTCTCAGTTGCTCAACTTGTACAACAATTTCCTGGCCCCTTTGAAGGATTTGAGCAATAGGAGCTAGCTCTCCAAGATATCCCCTTTCTTCATATGACCTCAGGCTATGACCACTGGCCTAACCAAAGGGCGCTTTGCGAATTTGCGATTTTGGGACTTCGCGTTTCGTGAAGTTGGAGGAATACTCACCTCTCTTCTTTTGACTCTCAATTTTTCGAAGTTCCTCGGGACCAGATCTACGGTCCATGCTCCTCTCATGATCCATCGGTTCAGATCAACTTGTGAGTTCGGACCTCATGAGGTCTTACAACTCTGCCTTTGACTTCCCTGATTTGTGAGTCAGCAAAATTATATCCTCCCACCATGTATCCTATCTCGATAGATGGCTAGGATTGGTGTGGCTCTCAGCACCTCGGGTATTCACCCCCTACCTTCTTTGCAGGTTCTTCCTCCAGGGTACATGGATCTATGCCACATGTCCTCTGAATCCAATAGGTTAGAGTCACTTCGCGCTCAGATCTGACGGTCCTAGTTCTTCACAGGGCTCGATCCAACAACCACTACTGCTCCTCCTCCTGGGCTTACACCTTATTCCCTGACTTGGAAGACTTCATATGTTTCAAAGGCTTCACCTTTGAACTACCTCCTGTGAGCCCAATGACTTTGGGTCTTGTCTACACTTCTGAAAAGGGCTATCCCTTCTGAGTGAGATTGCCTTTGTGGATGATTGAAGTGGTGAAGGCCCAAACAAAGGGACTTGGTTTCTTAGTTCCGATATGTGTTGTTACAGAAGTTTGTCACCTATGTAATTCTATTGATTACATTAATAGAAATACTCTTTTCTCGTCCAATTATATGTTGCAAATATTTACATTACTTTCCATGGGCATATTTGTTACACATTTTAATGGATTATGCTAGTTTAAATGCTAACTTTCTATATAATTGATATATGCTTGTATATATTAATTGTTGAGGACAAGTTGCAGACATCAAGATTTTGGTCATGAGCTCAGCCGAGGTCTTCCTCGGACCTCCGGATGAGGTAGGCACTTAGCCTTGTTAGAATTTCCATTTATCTAGCATACTTGATTTTAGTGTTGATTTATGGGTGTCGTTTCATATGTTGTGGTTTACCCCTTGCCATAGATATTTTCCTCGTAACAAAATTGGCAGCTCCACTAGGGACGAACTCCCTTTTGGGGTATTAGATGATTTTTATCCTTCATTTCTCTCTGTTCTCCTGAGTTTTTGTGTCGTCTGTTGCTTAAAAGCATTTATTTTTCTTTTCATATGAGTTTCTTGGTCTGAACATTGTACTAGAAGTGTCTTCTTTGGAATACGCAGGTTTTCCCTTAACAGTCGCACACATACGTGAACTATCAGTTGTTAGGGTGCATACATATGCCTTTGTTCCCTAAACAATCATGTACACTATTTGTTGAGTTTGTTTGGATGAGTTTAGTGTTTACTGGGTGAATTTTGTTGGTTGCTGAGACTTCTTGGGTCCTTGTCTTGACTATTTAGTATTTCAGAAAAACTTATTTTGTCTCATTTTTCTCATTTTTTTTCCTTGCATTCTGGTCTGGGTAGTCTCTTCTTAGTGTCCTTCTTGGATTGTCTCTTTGTGCTTGCAGTAGGGTCTGCTTGGAGGTTGTTTATTCAGTCCTACATTTTCATTCCAATAAATTGAAAATACAAAATATTTTTATTTTTGCTTATATCTAGAGCATTTTCACTTTTGGCCGCATTACATTAGTTTTTCCATGTTAGGAAATATTGCACTTCATTGAAATTATGGAGATTTCTTTTGAATAAAAACATTTAGAAACATATGATATATTTGAAAATCAAGACTAGTCATTAGCAGTGTTTCTATATTTTATTCTTTTAGGTTGAGTCGTCATACCATCAGTTTCATGATCACACCTCTTGAGTAAGCAAAATCCATCAAAATTAACGTTGAATAATTAAAATTGATTAGAAATTATTTATTTTTCAGGGTACACAAACAAGTGTAGGACCTAGGGCCTTGGAATAGAATTTTGTGAATAAAATTCTCCAAGGCTATAAAACTCAACGTATGTGTCTGACTAGGGAGTGGTGAAACCCATTGTGTAATTGGTGTCCTCGGGAGGCTCCGCTCACACTGGAGTTAAACACGAGGTCATGCGAAGTTGGTTGTAGAGATATCCCACTAATGCCTTCCTAGCATTAGAGAGATTTCTGGGAATCTATTCGTATCTTGGGTTTTCGCTAGTGCCTTTACCTCCTTGAGAGGCGATGCTTTTCAGATTTTAGGATTTTCTACCCTTCCCATATGATGGACCAGAATTAAGACTACTCACCTGAGCATTGGTTATACCATGGTGAATTTAGTTTCTTGACCTAGGTAGCCACATAGGTTACTTGCAAAGGTTATTCTGTAGGTACCTTGAGTCAGATAGGGATCATACACCACACAAACTTTATTGATTATTTTCTCTCCAAAGGAATCTGACCGACTACACTGTGAAGCTTACAAGGGTCCTTATAACTGGTTATGTTACCTCCACTCTATTGTTCGGGAGTCTCATCCCCTCTTGGGAAGGGCATACTTTCTTTAGTTCAGGAGGTCCCTTCAGCCATTATATCATGTCTGTGTGCATTGGATTTTATCTTTATTTAGGTGTCTTCTCTTTGATTATTAGTTGGCCTTAGGATTTTATATTTTGTCATGATTTTTAAATCATAGTGGAGCAAGACCAGTGTCCTCACCAGTCTGTTCGTCTTTTGAAACTACCAACATGATTATATCCTTTACCAAATCTGCCTCCTAAAAGGCATAGAGTTAATAAGCGTGGTACATATATCTCCACCTCCTAGAACCACGATCGTACTACCATGAGTACTGAGTCAGATATGAATGTATAGGGAACCCCTTTGTTACACATCAAAAACACTCACTTTGATAGTGTCGCAAGTGTCGTCATTACAAGGGTCGCAGTGTCGCATTTTGCTCACACATGTCACAAGTGTCAAGCAAAGCATACTGCCATGATGCCTATGTCATACTTATAATGACATCAAAAAGACACTTAAAACACATCAAACTCTTGATTTGGAAGAAGAGGAATGGTTAACTGGAGTTATGTACCTCTTTCCATCTGAAAGAACCCAAAAAACTGAGTTTTTGGAGGAGAGCGCTCCCCTATATCTCTCTCAGGAGTGCTGGCGCCCCCCTATACACTATATGGGAGTGTTATAACACTACCTCTACCCTTTTGGAGGAGCGCTAATGATGGTGGGAGTGCTAGCACCCCCCTAAACCTTACTGGGAAGCGTTATAATTCTCTGACAACCTTTTTAAGAGAGCGCTACCTATTCTGGGTAGCAGTTGGTTTGTTGAGAAGAATGGGGGAAAGATCTTTTCAATATTGGAAGGCAGTTGGACTTGAATCCCTAGTCCATCCATGATCTTAGGGAAGATCCCTAACTCAAGGAGGAAAATACTCAACTCACCCCAATGATATCTCAAGTGGTTGAGCCTCTCCAAGGCTATATAAGCAAGATTTCTCATGGTGAAAGGGAAGGATGGATGAAGAATGATACCAAACTTATGATCTCATAAGTGATATTTGGAGAAGGGATGACAAGCATGAAACCTATGATCTCATAGGAAACACACAGTGAAGTGGAGGCTAATCAGAGAAGCTATCGTCATTCCAATCATGGAGCTTTTGAGCAAGGGTTAGACAAGGAGAACTTGACGAAATTGCTACATTGCATCTATGGCTGTAAGTAACATTTTGTCCTCATTAATGTAATATGCTTGGCCTGTTTCTTTCTAATTTGTGTTTGAAATTACATGAACTTGTCTCTAAGTAGATAGTTCTACTTCGAACTAATCTCGATAGGATAGAAAGTAGTTGTACTTTGTTTGTCTACAAGGTTTATCGAGGAGCTCAAGATTGGAGTTCAACTCGGAGCATGCAGGGACAAACACCGGTAAAAGGTACGTCTTTCCTCTTTCCTCTTCATGCATTAGTTTGTATAGACCTAAAAGGAAGTCAATGACCATGATAAGCACTTTTTGTCTTAGAGTTAAGGGTCTATCTCTTTGAGGAGATCTACCTGTCCGCAGGGAGATTTTCCTTCAACAGAAATTGGCGACTCCACTGGGGAATCGAATCGAAACTTTTGGTTTTGATTTTTCCTCATATACCTTGTCTTACCCTTTGGTTGTTTTCAGACCTTGTTCACCCCATATGTTTGATTTCACATGCTGATTGACTCCTTACCCCATCACACTCAGCTTGACTTTCAAAATTTGACTGAAATTTTGGGTTTTTGGACATTTTTATGAGCTTTTTAAGCCTGGCGCCCCTATACCCATGTTGTTAGAGCGCGAACACTCCCTAAAGGTGTTGGAAAGAGCTTTATAATGCCTTGGTGTCCCTTACACCAAAGCACCAACCCCTTTTTGCACAAAATCTTTTCAAAAATTGCATTTTTTGAGGTCCAGACCCTGTTTTTTCACTTGCTGAGATTCTTTGTGATTCAATGCTTCTTCCCATTGAACTTTGAAATCCCTCCTTCTGAGAAATAAGCACTTTGCTGTTCATAGTTGGTGGCCTTCTTCATTATTTTTGAGTTTTTGTTGTTGAGAGCTTGAAATCAATCCACTGCTTTCTTCTCTCCTATTCGACTGAGCGGAAATTTTGGTGAAGGACATCAGAAGTCTACGAATCTTCTCATTTGGTTCTTTTTGAGGTCATTGTTCTTGAACATCTCTTGTTTGTGTGAATTGTTTGATTTTTCTTTGTTATCTTTTGTTTTCTGTTTGCTTCTTGTTTCAATCACAATAAGAGGGTGTGTGTCGTGTGTGTGAAATCTGATCATACTTGTCTGAATCTCCTTGATCTGAAAGGGTAGTTAGTAAGAGATGTTTTTGCATTAAATAATCATTCGCATACAAATGACAAAGATACATATTAGTGATTGGTTTGCATATTAGAGGGAATTTTTGAAAATGTTTTAGCATTGCATTGGATTCGATTGAGAACCAATTAATAGAGGACATTTCATATTAGTGTTTGAAAGTGAAAACGACTCCTTCTCTTTCCCTTAAATAGGAGTTCGTTGAAAAGAAATGATTTCTTATCATATTTCATGCATCTTTTTGGGAATTGAGTCCTCATTCCATCAGTTTCACTTTCGTACACCCTTTGAGTATAAAACAACTATAAAACGAATGCTAATTATGTGTGGGAGCCTCTCAGGTTGATTTCGGACTTGTTATGCCGCCCATATGTTTCAGATCGGACTGTCGACTGTACCCACCCAGGGACTCACTATGAATTGGTGTCTTTAGTTGCCATAATCTTTAGGTACTTACACAAGGTGACGGTGAAGGGAAGTCTCACTGTACCTGGAACAGACATTGGTCAAACTCACTCGGGCTCCTTGGAGGGTAAATCCATAATTACTGCGTGGAAGCTTGCACCAAGGTGAAAGTCCGTTAAGCAGGTCACCATTGTAACTGTTCCACCATATCGCAGCCCCTTCTCGACTTGATCACGTGAGGTTGGATTTCATCACCAACTAGTACGATCATCGAGAGAAGTTTTTGCCTTCTTGGTTGATTCCTAGATTTTATTAGCGTATGCTGTTTCTTTTTGTTAGTTGGCCCTAGATTTTCAGTGTGTTCTATTATTTTTCACAATTCAACCCGTAGATTATCGAGGTCTTCGCCGATCACGTAGGATGCAAGGGCTTCCTCCGGAAGGCTATCAACCCTTACCTCCTAACCCTCCATAAGACAACTACTGTAGAGAGGTAGAAAATCAATCCGACGCTGGAAGTGCTATTGCTCCTCCGTTAGATAACCCAGAAGATGCTTTGGTTATGGTTGCAAATCCCACTACATCTATGTCGGTAACCCCTCTTGAACCACTTTTAGTTCATTTAGACTCCCTTGGGAACATCATAGATGAAGAGGTCCCATGATTACCGGAGAGGATTTTTATCGAAACATATATGGGATCCACAGAACCAATCTTTGGTGATGAGTATAGGACTCATGTTCGTCCTAGAACCGCAGTAGAAACCAATCTCACACCTGCTCATTCTGTATGGAGGACTTCATCGGGACGCGATCTCTATGAACATTTCAAATCTATTCGACAACCCTTTCATCCTCATGACCCTCCTAGTGAAACAGGACCATCCAGTCAAACCATGAATCACCTAGTCTATTAGGTTATTAACCCTATTGTCACACTAGCACAAGTCCATCCTAATGCTGGACTCATCACCACTACTCATCTCCAAAGCACTTCAATCTCTACCCCCGTTTCTACAAGCTTTTACTCTACAACTCCACATGTTCCACATGATCTTGCTTGGACATCTTCTTACCCGAGAACACAGACCCCTGTTGGCCAAACACAACCGACTAGAGGGAAGCCACCATCCAACTCACCTTTCCCTCCTAGAGGACTACCTTTCCATGGTGGGCCTACCCTTCTGAGGGAAAACCCTCTTTTCATGCTCCTCCTGGAGGGAAACCTCTAGTTTCCAGTCATACTTCGTTCATAAATCCACCACTGGCAGGGGGGCAACCCTCGTTTGTTGGAAACCCTTCACAATCCTAGGGAGGATCTTCAGGAGGCACTTTTAATCAACCCCACGTTGGGGGGAACTCATATAATAACCCACTAGGAGGAGTATCCAATTCTGTTCCTTCCAGAATATCTTACGCACAAACTCATCTGGGTGGCATCCCAAACACCACCTGGATTTTTCCAGGACCACAGTATTATCCTCCTCATGGGTCTAATGTGTATCGGCCTCTGGGATCTACTCCTTACTATTCTCAAGGGAAAAATGTTTACCCTCCTCACGGGCAAATAAATCACCTGGCCTATAATGTTCAGAACCCACCGGGTTATGCCAATGTTTCTCATGCACCATCGAATCCTTCTTATCCTGGCCAGCAACAACCGTATGTAGGAGGACCTACTGGTTACAACTATCAACCTAACTCAGTCTATTGTCCTACTGGTGTTCCTATGCCGCACCAGTATCATTCGCACATTAATCGACAACTACCTTTCGTTGCGACTTTGGATCTCCCAGACTTGTCTCGGTTAACTAATGATCCTATTTCTCATTCACCGGTTTGGCCAGTCATTCTAGCTAAACTTCCTTCTGATATTCCAAAGTTTGACGAAAAACTTGGCGAAGATCCGAACAACCATGTGATGACTTTCCATTTTTGGTGTTCATCAAACTCCCTCATGGATGATTCTATACATTTGCATCTTTTCCAGCGAACACTTACCGGTTCGGCAAAAAAGTGGTATATTGAACTACCATGTGCTTCTTTTCATGATTTCAATTCCCTTGCCATGTCTTTCCTCACACACTTTCAACTGCCTATTTTCTATGAGACGGGTACTGAACTCTTGACCTCCCTTCGTCAAACTAACTCCGTGCATATCTTTGACCATATTCATGAGTGGAGACGACGACGAACAATGATCAAGGCAGTCATTCCTGACATACTATTGGCGAAATGGTTTACTAAATCACTGTTACTCCCGATCGCTCGCGATGTCACTATGGGTGGTGCGGTCATAGAGGAACAAGCCATCGCTCGGGCTCGGTACTTAGATTTGGTTTATTCCCAATATCGTACTTTGTATGATTTACTTCCGAATGCTGCTCGAGATAATACCGATCCTTCTAAGCCATCATCGTCATCTCATGTGGATGGTGTTATTGGTTCTGTCAAATCTCAATCTATTTCCCAATCGACTACACCCTCCTCTACCTCCCCCCAAACTTAGATCTCTGAGGTGAATGCAGTTCAATCTGCCCCTTCACAGCAATTCAGAGGTAAGAAGAAGACAAAGAGTAAATCAAAAAATAACAATGAACAAACAAAAAATCAAGCTCAACCACCTACTACCGAAAATCAACCACAACAGAAGCTGAAATTCCCGTGTATCATTTGTGGTGACGATCAATACACTCGAGATTGTCCACTTTGCAATGAAGTGGCCAAAAGTTTCCAAGGGAAGTGACAACCCACTGTGCTTACTCAACCTTGTCCACAGTAGCAATCCATGGTTGCTCAAACCCCCTCTCCGGGGGGTAGTTCTAATGATCCTCATGATGAGGCCTTGTCGAGTGCACATATTTATATGTTTAATGGGATCAATTTGACCACTCGCTCTAAGACATATGACACACCAGGTAACCTTTACAAGGGAAAAGACACCAATGGTGCTGGTACTTTACTGGATCCATCATTATCTTCCGTTAGTCTTCCATCGGTTAATCCTTCGTCTGGACCACTCTAGATTGAGAAACCCATGTTCGACTCTATCTTACGCCCTCTTAAGAGCACTATCCACAAATCTACCTTTAATCCTAGTTTACGTGCCACCTAGAACTACAACATTATTGAAGATTTGGCTCAAGCACCGTGTGCTATGTCTGCATTAGAAGTTTTACAGCACTGCCCCAGTCAACGCAAAATTCTCTTGGCCGCTCTTGGCACTGTTGATCCCAAGTCGTCCAATCAGATCATGTTTAACCTGGACAATTATGCATCTTGAATCTCCCACCAACTTGCTTTCCAAGTTGATGTTGTTGTTCACAATCAACAAATCCACTGAACTATTTTGGATGAGGGAGCCTCGACTTGTGTCGTGTCTTTGGCATGTTGGAAAGGTTTAAAATCACCAGCACTCAACAAATCCCCAATGATGTTACGTGCCTTCGACGAGCGAGGTTTTCATCCCCATGGGCTTTTACAATCCCTGCCCATCCAATTGGGTGGAAAAACTATTACTATTGATGTCGAGGTCATCGATGCTCCCCTTGATTACAACTTGTTACTTGGAAGAAGTTGGTTTTATGCTATGATTGTTGTTGCCTCGTCGGTCTTTTGATGTGTACAATTTCCTCACCAGGGCAAAATTGTCACTGTTGATCAGTTGGATTTCTACACGACCGATGCTCGTGTCCCTGCTACCAATAATGTTCCTTTCTTAGGAGACCACAAGATCACATATGAAAGCATTGGTGTTGTCTTACTGAAATATTATAGCCTCATGGGTACCTTCCCTACACCACTTCCACCGACTACACATCATATTGCCACCGTCGATATGATTTCGATCGCGACTTATCAATATTTGGAATCATCTGACCCTTGGATTGTACCTTGTTTGTTAGAATTCGATGCACTAAGTGACACTGTGCCACTTAGTCCAGCTGAAACATCATACATTTCTATCCCATCTGCTTCTCCCTCATTGGATGACCAACATCTCTTGGCACCCGACAGTTCCTTGATGCAATAATGGTTGAGTTCCTTGTCGTCTGCAATCGACTTCATTTCCCCATTTTTTTCTTTTGATGAATCTATTATGGAAATGCTTCCTCCTCGGGATCATAACCGCCACCGATCCTCTTTTCTTCCCCCTCGTGAAGAAATCCGGGAAGATATACAATCTATCTCCCCTCCTGGTGTTGATTTTCCATCGTCTCCCATGATTTCAACTTCCAATGATTTGGATCTGGTAGTAGACATGGTGATTTCTTCGGTAGGGTTATTGGAGCCTGATCTACTTACTCCTATTGCAACCCTCGACATGTGTTCCTTCCCAAGTGATTATCTTCCATCCAACGAAGATCTCTTGGAAGCCATGACCGAGTTTTTTCCCTTGACATGGTATCCTTCCAGCGCATTATCCTCTCGGAAGCCATGATCAGGAAGAAACCATGAGCATAGTTTCTCTTCTCTGTGGCAAGCTCGTTAAAAAATGAAACAGAGGCCTTGAGCATAGTTCTTTTCCTATGTCAAGATCGTTAAAAATGAAACAGTCACCTCTCTTGAACCTTCTTTTCATCCACTCTTCTCCTTTTTCTCATCTCGTAGAGAAATTGGTGACAACCTCAAAGTCACTGAATGAATTGAAGCTTGGAGAGCATGTCTCCAGTCTTTGATGATCTTTCTAGAGTTAATCCACTAGATTTCATGCTGGGGGCATACCGATCTTAGTCTTTGTTCTTTCTCGTGCTCATAAATACATGAGAATGCATCCGGGTAAACTTTTATCTCTTTTTTGGACCTGTATGGATAGACGAAAAAGGAACCCCTTGGAGTCCCTTTAAGCTCTTTTCAGACTCTCTAAACATGAAAAGATTTCCAAGTGATCTTGCTTTCTTTCCCACTCGTTAAAAGGTTTGAAAGGGCGTCTTTCGAGTGATAATTTATCTCTTTTTTGGCCTCACGAGACTAACATTATGAAAAAGGACAACATTGGAGTCACCTTTAAGTTCTTTTCAGACTCTCTAAATATGAAAAGATTGTTGAGCACCTTGTTCTCTTCATGCTCATTAAAATATTTGAAGAAAACATCTGTTGAGCGATAGTTTATCTCTTTTTCAGTCTCATCAGACTACTTTACGAAAAAGGAACTGAGAGAGTTCTCTTTTAAGTGTTTTTCCAGACTCTATAATCATGAAAAACCTTTGAGTTTCCTATCTTTGGACTCGTTAAACAAAACATCGACATGCCCATATGGGACCGAACCCTTACTTCTTCCAGTTCATTAAATAAAGGAGGAGGAACTTACCGAAGGTGAGTTATATTGAGCATGTGTTATCCTCCTCGAGCTCGTTAAATTAAAAAGAGGTACTCGTCTATCTGGATGGGGGAAAAAATTGAAAGAAGCAAGGCAAGCAGTTTTTTGAGAACATTACCAAGTAACTCTTAGAGTCACCCTTGAACATGACACTTTGTCTTTGTGCACATTATAATCTGCCGAACCTTTGCACTGAGCCAATCTTTTGAGTTTCTTTCACTCCTTTGGGTCACCCGATGAAAGTCATAGTATCCATTGCATCATCGTGTTTTGGTCCATGTCATGTTTATGTTGTTGTGCCTCAGTGTTCAAGGGAAGCATCCGCCTCAAGAGTCAGCCATCACAAATATCTTGTCTCAATACCCGTGTTAGTCCATGTTCATTTGATCTACCAGCTACATCTCTGTGTCCATTTCGTGTCATTGATGGGGGATACATCAAGGCCCTCCTTCGATGAGTCTATTCCTATTGACTTCAACACATTATCCAGGGACTAGACTTAGAAACCAATTAGTACTTTGGGACTTGCATGCCTCAATGGAAGGCCTCCTCACGTTCGACAGTGGGTTTACATCATTGACCTCTGATCGAAAGATTCCATGGATGTTCGACTTCATCTCATCCATTCACATTCATTGGAATGTACTAGGGTACCTTGGGAATCATTGACATCAATGGTGATCTCCCTCGCACTTGTTAATGATTTACATCATTGACCGGTAATCAAGTGGTTTTTTCCATGTTCGACACAAGGACATCTATTCACATGGTTAGATTCATACTACATTGAGATCGGTAAGAAGACCCTGGGTTGAGTGATCACTCTGATATGTACTTTGCCTAGGTTGCGAAGGAGTTTCTCTTGAACAATGACACATATACTGTTACATAGATCCACTTTGTATTGGTCGTGGCTATGTCTTGTCATCTCATAGATCCACTGTGTATTCTTCATTTCTACGATTAGTTCAGGTCATGGGAGTATAGATCCACAATGTATTTTCAGTGGCTATACCTTTTTATCAATACAATTATGGATCCACAGTGTATTTTATGGCGGCCATATCTTGCAAGTCTTTATTACCCAAGCATAGGTATGCTTGCCTTGGGTTTGAAACATGTCATAATATTTGTTGGATGTTTGTGTGCAACTTCTTTCAGGTTATCTGCATCTATATCCTTGCTTGAAAGTCTACAAATCATTTTAGCTATCAATTCTTATATTCTAACTTCATACTTTGGGGGGAAATCCGTTACACATAAAAAACACTCACTTTGATAGTGTCGCAAGTGTCGTCATTACAAGGGTCACAAGTGTCTCATTTTTCTCACAAGTGTCAAGCAAAGAATACTGCCATGATGCCTATGTCATACTTATAATGACATCAAAAAGACACTTAAAACACCTCAAACACTTGATTTGGAAGAAGAGGAATGGTTAACTAGAGTTATGTACCTCTTGCCATCTGAAAGAACCCAAAAAACTGATTTTTTGGAGGAGAGCACTCCCCTATACCTCTCTCAGGAGTGCTGGTGCCCCCTTATACACTATATGGGAGCATTATAACACTACCTCTACCCTTTTGGAGGAGCACTATTGCTGATGGGAGTGTTGGTGCCCCCCTAAACCTTACTAGGAAGCGCTATAACGCTCTGACAACCCTTTTAAGGGAGCGCTACCTATTCTGGGCAGTAGTTGGTTTGTTGAGAAGAATGGGGGAAAGAGCTTTTCAATCTTGGAAGGCAGTTGGACTCAAATCCCTAGTCCAGCCATGATCTTAGGGAAGATCCCTAACTCAAGGAGGAAAATCCTCAACTCACCGCAATGATATCTAAGTGGTTGAGCCTCTCCAAGGCTATCTAAGCAAGCTTTCTCATGGTGAAAGGGAAGGCTGGATGAAGAATGATACCAAAATTATGATCTCATAAGTGATATTTGGAGAAGGGATGAAAAGCATGAAACCTATAATATCATAGGAAACACACAGTGAAGTGGAGGCTAATCAACGAAGCTATCGTCATTCCGATCGTGGAGCTTTTGAGCAATGGTTAGACAAGGATAACTTGATGAAACTGCTACATTCCATCTATGGATGTAAGTAACATTTTGTCCTCATTAATGTAATATGCTTGCCTTTTTTCTTTCTAATTTGTGTTTGACATTACATGAATTTGTCTCTAAGTAGATAGGTCTACTTCGAACTAATCTCGATAGGATAGGAAGTAGTTGTACTTTGTTTGTCTACAGGGTTTATCGAGGAGCTCAAGATTGGAGTTCAACTCGAAGCATGCAGGGATAAACACCAGTAAAAGGTACATCTTTCCTCCTTCCTCTTCATGCATTAGTTTGTATAGACCTAAAAGGAAGTCAGTGATCATGATAAACACTTTTTGTCTTAGAGTTAAGGGTCTAGCTCTTTGAGGAGATCTACCTGTCCACAAGGAGATTTTCCTTCAACACCCTTCGACTCCAGTCTCCGCTATAGCTAGTGGAGTCTCCTTGACTCCTACATCATCGATGGTTTGGATTCTGGAAAATCCTTTACTTAATACTTCCCAAACCATGGTCTCTTCTCAGCCCATGTGAAATAATCATTTTGTGTTCCTAGGTAGTTCATCGGATCATAGCACTCAATTAATGACCAAGACCTCTAATCCTTTCTCTTTTGGTATGCCTGACATGAATTCGCACTGGTCATCCTCTGTTTCGATGGCTAATGTGAATCATAGTTTTGGCTCTGGGGACATGACTCCTCCTTATGTTCCTTTCGTTTTTGGTGGGGGTCATATTCCTCAACCAATTCCTATGGTAAGAGGTTGGAATATTCCTTCCTCCGGGCCTAATCCTAGCTTCAATGCTCCAGGATGGAGTGCTCAAATGGGCAGTCAATTTACTTCCTATATTCCATTTCTCATTCCCTCTTCCTCCATGTCGATTCCTACAAATGATTTTATTATGGCGAATCTTACTTTAACCTCTAGTGTTTCATCAGGGGGGGCTCAATTTTACGGTATGGGAAACACCCAACACAAAGTTCCTTCGTCTGGGGGCAACATATATAATCCTTATCATGTTGCTTTCTCCTCAAAAGCGGCTTCTACAGGTATGGTTCCCTTACAACCCTTCATGAATCAGTTGGGAGGGGGATACTATCCTACCAGTGAGGGCCATGGTGTATACTAGAACCCTGGTTGGCCCAGAATCTTTCAAACCCAATCTTTTCCGAGAGAATGGGATCAAACTCCACAACCCTGAATCCCTTTCCTGGAGATGTTGAATATACTAGATTTGTCAAAATTAATTAATGACCCAATGTGTCATGATCCTCCATGCCCTCCCATTCCTACCAATCTTCCCTATGACATTCTGAAGTTTGAGGGAAAAATTAGTGAGGACCTAGGTGATCACATTACTACCTTTCACCTATGGTTCTCATATAACTCCTTAAATGATGCTTCCAATCAATTGAGACTATTTCAACGCACCCTTACAGGGATTGTAGTGAAGTGGTACATCGAGCTACCTAGGGGAACTTATGGAACTTTTAGTCAGATGGTCCTGGTTTTTCTCAACCACTTCCAATTATCGCTTCGTTACGATGCTAAAATATAAATTTTATCATCTTTTCATCAACATAAGGCCACCCACATCTCTGATCATATTTAAGAGTGGCGTCGACAGAAGAGGTTGATTAAATCTTACATTCCTCCAGAGTTTCTATTGGAATGGTTCCTCAAGTCCTTATTGTTTTACATTTTCAAGGATGTTTCTACATCCAGAGTAATGTCTGAGGAATATGCCATCTTCAAATCCCAGCATTTAGACCATATATATGCTCAGTCTGGGATGCTTTATGAAATTATCCTTGATGCATTGCGGTCAAAATATGACACTAGACAAAATTCTGTGCCTCATGTCGATGGCATCATAGGCTCCACAAATGCTAATACTGCAGACCTGGTGATGAACCAATTAAAGGATTTGTCTCTTAACCCGTCTGCATCAGGACAAGCTACAACGTCATCTGCACCCACCCAGTCGGAATATGTGCATTATGTAGAGTTGACGAACCTGAACGGTGACAAACAACCTAGAGAGAATAAAAGGAAAGGGCGTGGAAATAATCATAAGGGTGGGAAGAATAATAAAACTAATAAAGACAAGGACAACAATGATAATGATAAATATAATAATAACGTTGGTGAGGGAAATAAATAAAAGAGGAAGGTGAAGTTTCCTTGTAAACTTTGTAAAGATGATCACCTTACCCACTTGTGCCCCAAAATCAAGGAAGCCTCAAGGATCATAACATAGTAGCCTCCTGTGCTAACAAAACCCTTTCCACATAACCAAAATATGGCCTCATGATCCTCCAACACCAGAAATGCTTTGAGCGGGAGTCAAAATTTAAAAACCCTCGGCACATGATGGTGGCCATATATGCATCAATATGGTTAAATATGAGATCGATGTAGCCACTCGATCTCACGATTATGGTTCTTCGCAGCCTATTATAGGTCCAGAGCATCCTCCTCCGAAAACACCTTTACAGATCAATAAGTCGGAACCTCTGTGTCGTATTCTGAAAGGAGTCCTTAAGTGCTCTGCCTAGAATCCTAATGACAAAGACACCCAAAATTACTTGATTGTCGAGGATTTGGGCCAAACATTGTGCATGATGTCGACCTTAGAGGTGCTCCAGATGTGTCCTACACAGAGGAATGCCTTGCTATCTACTTTAGGAGCTCTAGACCCGAGTGGCTCAAAATTTATCAAGTTTGATGTTGTGGATGTCAAGCCTCACTTGCCTTATCATGTGGCCTTTTAGATCCATGTGGAAGGTATGAATGTCACCATCAAGCATATTGTCATTGATGAAGGTTCTTCAACATCCGTTATGTCTTTATCTTGTTGGAAAGCCATTGGCTCTCGGCCGCTTTCTCAGTCCATGACCATGTTGATTGCATTTGATGGATGTTCATTCATACCCATTGTATTCTTCTTACTTTCCTGGTCCAGTTAGGGGGAAAGAACATGGAGGTTGAGGTCAAGGTGGTTGATGCACCTCTCGACTTCAATATTTTACTAGGGCATAATTTGACTTACGCTATGATAGTTGGTGTGTCATCGATTTTATGCATTTTATGATTTCCCCATGAAGGGAAGATAGTTACATTTGACTAGTTGTCCTTTACGTATCCTAGTCCTTCTACATATGCGGGACGCTTGGTCCCCATTATTGATAATTCTTAGTAGGAAACTAATAATTTTGGTGTCGTTATGTACTCCCCCTTGATGGGAACTTTCAATTTCTTGGCACCAATCATGCACATCAATGCCATATCCAGTGCGTCTTCATAGTCACTATGATTTGTTCCTTTCCATATGTCATATATTAATGACCCATAGAACCTACCTTCTCCGGATGTGTCATATGAAGGTCATTCACACATAGGGATGAAAATGACACTGTCTATAGTAGAGATTCTGTATCAAGCTATACTAGAAGCTACTGCAGACCTAGATCCTCCCTCCTGGTGGACAGACGAGGTGGATCCCATATTAGAGCCCATATGGCATGTCCAATCATCTTGTTTGCATGACTACCTCAAAGATATGTTACCCTCGGATGAAGCCATCATAGAGGCCATGTCTGGTCCAGATAGGCCTTGGGACGACCTTCATCATAGATCTTATTTTCTCCAGGGGTTTGAATGGATTGAACAGAATCAATGTAGGTCCACCTTGAGTGATATGGTTGGTCACGTTGCAGTTCCATTAGTTACGCATGGTGTATATGTTGGAGGAAACATGGTGAATATTTCTCCCACTGTCATGATCGACATCTCTCGAAACCCTGGTAAAATTGAAAATGTATATATCGGTGCAGATTGTTCACTTAAATAAATTTACAACTACACCGATCTCTTCAAATAATTTCAATATGTGTTTGCTTGGTCACACGAAGAGATGTTGGGGATCGACCCCAGTATTGTCGAACACAAAATTAAAACTTATCTAAATGTTAAACTTGTTCAACAAAGACTTAGAGTTGTAAATCCTAGGAAGTCCCATGTTATCAAGGAAGAAGTGAAGAAGCTTCTCAATGCTAGCTTCATCTACCCAATTCCCTTGATTGAATGGGTGCCCAACCCCATTCCCATGGATAAAAAGATAGGAACCGTTTGCGTATGTATGGATTTTAGGGACCTGAACAAAGCTTTTCCTAAAGATAATTTCCCCACTCCTTTCATTGATCAGATTATTTATGAGTGTGTGGGAAGTTAAGTATTTTATTTTATGGACAAGTTTTCAGGTTATAATCAAATTCAAATTAAACCTAAGGATCAATACAAGACAATGTTTATTTGTCCTTGGGGTACCTTTGCATACCAAAAAATGCCTTTCGGTCTTAAAAAAGCCAGAGAAACCTTCCAACGCACCATGACCTTTACGTTTCATGATCGTAAGAACATTGTCGAAGCCTATTTAGACGATCTCGCTACTCACTCTTGAAAGAGGGTTGATCATTTGAATCACCTTCGACTTGTATTTGAGAGATGTCGTTATTATTTCATTTGGTTGAACCCTCACAAATTCATAATTTGTGTTAGGTCTAGCCGCCTTTTGATTTTCATAGTTTTTTAGCATGGGATCATGGTGGATCCTATGAAGGTTGAGGAAATACTTCGATTTCCTCCCCCGCGTAATATTCAACAACTTCGGGGTTTAAATGGGAAGGATAACTTCCTGCGTCATTTCGTAGCTAAGTATGCTAGTATAACTAAGGGTTTCATCTGTCTTTTGAAGAAGGATACTATGTTCATATGGGATGAGTGAGCCAAGGAATCCTTCATTAATCTTAAGATATATCTGGTATTGACACGTTTGTTTAAGCCCCGAGACTATAGTATATATTTCTTGCTTTATATTTTCGCATCCAACCGGACGATTTTTATGGTCATAGTTCAGGAAGATGATGAGCTCCATGAGCCCATTATCTATTACCTTAGCTGAAATCTAATTGGTCCTGAACTTAAGTATTCTCACGTGAAGAAGCTAGCCTTAGCAACCGTACATGCAGCTCAACGATTACATCATTATATCTTACTCTGTAAGACTATCGTGGTTGCAGATATCAATCCATTTAAATACGTCCTTACATGGAATATCATAGGGGAGAATTACAGTAAATGGATTATGATTCTACATGAATTTGGTCTTGATTTTTCTTCTGCGAAATCCAAGAAGTCGCGAGTTCTTGTGGAATCGATGTCAGACTTCCTTAGGCAAGATGGGGACATTTTTCATGATGATTCATTTGTATATGAACACGTCTTCCTTATCTCATCTTTTTACCCTTGGTATGGATATATTTTAATTTACCTTCAAACCCTAAAGCTTCCTCAACATCTTTCAAGAGATGACCGACGACGTATATGCCATTAGGCCAAAAACTACCTCATTTTCGACAATACATTATATCATTGAGGGGTGGATAATATTTTGCATCGTTGTTTGACTCACGAAGAGGCTGCAGTTGTTCTCAATGAATTCCATAGTGGGGCGTGTGGTGGTCACTTTTCCAAGATTGCAACATCCCAAAAGATATTGCGAGTTGGTTATTTTTGGCAGTCAATTTTTAAAGATTGTGCTGAAGTGGTCAATAAGTGTCACCCTTGCTAGGTGTTCGCTTGTAATATGCACGTGCACCCTACCCCTTTACACCCATTCATTTTCGTTGTTCCCTTCACTACATGGGGGTGGATTTCATGGACTGCAACCCAGCCTGGGCTGAGGGGAATCATCACATTATTATGGCCATGGATTATTTTACTAAATGGGTTGAGGCCATGCCTACCATTAAATCCGGTGGTGATACTGCAATATTTTTCATATTCAATCAGATTATATCTCAGTTCGAAATCTCGAAGGATATTGTCACTAATCATTGCAGTCACTTCCAGACTAAACTAATGATAGAGTTCAGATCTAAACTAGGTTTTAAACATCACCATTCGACACTGTACTAACCCCAGGAAAATGGACAAGCAGAGGCTGTGGATAAATCTCTCAACACTATTTTTCAAAAGACTATCAGGCAGAGTAAATCTAACTAGCATGTGATGCTTTACTGTGCATTATGGGTGTACTAAACCATGATGAAGAATTCCACCATTTTCTCACCGTTTTAGTTAGTTCATGAGGTGGAGTCGATTCTTCCTATTGAATGTGAAATCCATTCTCTCAAGTTATAAATATATCTCCTACCTGACATGACCAATCTCGAAGAATGCCATGTACACCTAAAGCAACTTGATGAGCAACATCAAAATGCCACTACGAACATCAAGGAAAACAAACGATGTGTTAAGGTCCTGTTAGCACTGAAAGTTACACTTTGACTGCTAAAGTGCAAGCTCAGTAACCATGAATAGGTTTATGAGATAAGTCTTAAAATGTGGTGTCAAATGGATAAAACTCAGTTCAACAATGTCAAAACACAGGAAATTCTAGATAAAATGCATCAGCAAAATAGGTCTTGTTTAACTTAGGTCAGGGTTTTGAGGATTAATGTGGATAGATGGAAGACTTAGTAAGAAAAATTAAGTGAGTATACCACTAGCTTTAGGCTTTACTAGTAGACAAAGGAGGGAAAAACTTAAGATACAAGAGCTTCTTAAATCCAAGCTAAAAAACTCCGAGAAAGTTATAACATCATCACAATCAAACATCCATTGTAATACAACTACAAAATATCATTTGAATCATTCAATGGAAGTAAAACTTCAGAGTGAGAGAGAGATAAGATGGAAAGAGAGAAAAATGACTTCCATTAAACAAAATTTTATCAAGTTTGATACATCAAACAAGAGTAGGCTATGTTACATTAATATCACCAAAAGAGTCATTTACATCAACCATCCAAACCTAGAAAATGTATTCTAATGCTTATTTTATAGCCTAGACAAGGAATGATAGCATACAATGCAATTTCATCCTCTAACATAGGTTTCATCTTAAAATGAGGTAATAACACCTGTACAAACTGGAAATAACAAACTTCTACAAAAAAGGATAATGTTGGCAACTATTGTAACACCTTAATCTTGCATAATGAGGTGTCCTTTGAGCACATTCCTTTTATTGTCAGGTATCCTCCATATTTAAACTAACCTCCAAAAAGTTGTACCATGATCCCCTCACCATCTGGTGACCGTTGATCCTCTTGAACCCATCAAAATAGGAGTTTGCAGCAAATCCTGTAGTGCTGACAGTATCAGCCAGTTCGCAGCGGAGTTCACAGTGAAGTTTGCAGCGTTTGACCGTGTATACCAGTTTGTAGCACCAAGCACTGCGAAATTTCCTGTCGTTGTTCAATTTGTCCTGTTTAAGCCCAAAAACACCCAAAAACTTTCTCCATAGTTAGGTATGCTTGTAGAAGCCTCATAATATGGTGTATGCATGAAAAACTCAGTTATAAGGAACATAATACCTCAAAAATCTTCAAAAATCAAGGAGCAATCATTTCCAAAACTGATATTTCTTAAGCTATTTCATCCATTACTTTTTGAGCCTGGAACTCCTCCTTGTAGCATCCTAGGCCAACACATTCAAATTTATTTTGGCTAACTCTTCCTTGAAATGTTGCAACTCCATCTTTAACCCCCTGATCTGACCTTGGTAGGATAAATTCTGTCTGTATAGACTCTTAAGTTGCATGTGGAAAGGTCTAAATCTCTTAGCAATGAACTTGGTCTGTACAAGATTCTCATGATACATATCCATGAGATCTCTTAACTTCTTTTTTCCAACTAACTCTTCCCTTTTCAATTTATCAATTTCAGCTCTGGATTCTCTAAGTTTTTGGATCAGCCTTTTAAAAGTAGTGATCTCTAGATGGGTGGTTATTTCTATCACCTCAATGTGTTTTTCAATAGCTTCAACTTTACCTTTACCCTTTTTCTTGACAGGAGCTTATATTAGGTCCTCTTTTTCAACACTTTCCTTCTTTGTTGATGACCTGGTGATGGGCCTCCTAGCTTTAGTTTCAACTGCAACAGATGGTGATGGGAAAAGTAACATCCTTCTCGTTGTGCCTGTGTGATATGAAAATATATTTTAAAGACTATGGTTAGGTTCTTAAAGCATGAGTTCATTAACCGTTTAGGAATTGAAGAAAGAGGAAGAATTAAAGATATAACATGGTAGCCATAATAAGATATGTAGATCTGAAAATAAGCACAAATAATCAACAAACCATGACAACAAAATTATTAACGGAGTTCAGCAATATCGCCTACATCTCCGGGCCTTTGTCTAAGTGGGTGAGGCTTTCTTATTTCTATTCAAATATTCAAAAGTACATCATAAAATTTTCAAATGGATTACAAACTGGTCTGGTTGTGTTCTGCCAGACCTCAAGAACCCAACACAACTGACAACACTGAAAATGGTTGAGCGAGCTCCCGGAAATGGCCCACAAAGTTCCTCTCCTTAATAGCTTCCATGCATAAAAATGTCTTTGGCTTAACAATCCTTCAACATTTCTTCTTCTCTGAACCTATCTAAGGCTGCCAAGAACTTCTGGTGTAAATATATTTGAAGTTGGTAACAACCTCCCAAATTCCTCCCAAGATCTGGCCTAAAAAAGGGCTCCAGATCCTCCAATAATGGACAAAATCTCCCAAAACAAGCTCAAATCTGGCTAAAAACTACAACAAAACCCACTCTGATATGAAAAATCAAACTAGGCTCCCTAAGGCTGGGCGTGCGCCCACTTTGAAGTAGTCACATGAGCCATATGGCCAAGCGCTAGCCAAAAGGGTGCTAAGCGCTTGGCCCCTCCTTCGACTTGGTTCCTAGTTGCATGGCATAGGATAGGACCAAGGGTCTGATCGGATTGTATAAGCCCCTGTCGATCATCCCTGGACATTGGTTCTAGCACTTGGTCCTGTGATGATAGTTGCTGGTCCAATGAGCTAGCCCTCAGGCCCATGCCTTGGCTTTATTTGCTCCTTGGAGCTGAAACAAAACACATCTCCATCGATGAATTAACAATCCTTACCTGGTAGCGTAGTGGTCACAACCCTGTTGTGAAGTCATGGGAGCCTCGGAAGGTCGCGGGTTCGACCCAAACCCTTGCCAATATTTTGCACAGTCGTCATTGACCATCCACAGGGTGCCACATGGCACCATTAGATTGGGCCACGTTTTAACTCATGATTGGACCACATCCTCCGTCGTACATCTAGTCACCCTGCCACCTGTCTGACACGTCCTCCATCGTACAGCCAGTCACCCTACCACGTGTTAGTCCGTACTTCCATGTGTCACTACCACGTCATCCTGTCGTACTGTCAATCACCTGCCATGTGTCCATCCATACTGCCACATGTCACCTCTTGGATGATGCCAAGTCAAAATTATGACATCATCATTCTAATTTCACCTATCGTACCTGTTGACATCATCATTGACTTTGACCCAGTTGACTTTTTGCCTATTTGGGAATTTGATCAGAATGCGATAACTTTCGCATACAGTGTCTGTTTGAGGAAAAAATTATATGTCTAGAATCAATGTGACGAGATGGACGTAATGGCGCTGGTTTTGTTCGATATCGAGAAATTTGGTTTTTAGGCCTTCCTGGACCCATTTTGGTTCCTAGATCTATTTTGGATCACACCTCCCCACTAAGACCTTTTGGTCCTCCAAAAGGATACTAACCAGTCATCAAGTGTGGGATAGGACACCCCACTTGTTCTCTGTCTTTAAACTCTGTCCTATGCACCTATCTCATCAAGATCAATTGCAAAATAACCATGACAACTAACAACATATTGTTAGCCACTTGTACTCTGTCACATCTTATTGAAGCCACTACCATCCATGTTGAAAACATTAGCAATGATAACATCAGAAATATGACTGCAAATGAGCTAATATGTTTGTAGTACTTGCACGCCATTAGCTTATCTTGAAGCAAAGTATGATTGAACTTCCATTCTACAATCATCTCATGTTCATGCTTAATATCAATTGCTTGATTTGGCACAATTATAGGTGTGTTTCTTGCATGAGCTACCTTCCTTAATTGTTCCATTGTTTGAAGAGATTGATTTGATTTTAAGTGATGAGCATGTACAACATATTCATTGCCTTCTTTGATTAAGTGATATTGATTATGTTCTTTGTAGAAGATTGCTTTGCGATCATACAAATAAGGATTTCCTAAGACCATTCCACATTCATTGAGTGGCACCACATCACATGTTACCTCATCCACAAATTTTGATGAAATTGCAAACTTTTAAGTGCACTGCTTTGTTATGTGCAATTTATGATTGTTGCTTATCCATTTAAGTGAGTAAGGTTTATGATGCATCTGAGTCTTTAATCCCAATTGTTTAACCACTTCCTTTGGAATCAAGTTAGATTAAGATCCACTATCTATCAATGTGTCAACCTTAGTATGCCTCATTATGACCCTTATGTGAAACAATTTACTTCTAGAATCATATCCATCACCAATTTTACCTATCAAGCCAATTGCTATGATTTTAGACTCATCACCCGAATCTGATCCCAAGTCTGTTTGTAATATACCAAATATAAAAAGTATGCAGAACATAAATAAAATGCTAGAAATGGAAGAATAACAACAATATAACCAGAAAAATCACCACAATATCACTGAAATGATATAAGAACAACAATAGAAATAACACTTTGATTCTGAAAGCAATGTTCACAGGCCTCTTCGAGAGGGAAACCTCTAGTTGAGAAACACTCTATTACAATATTCTCCAAGATAGGGTTCTCATACCCTCAAATCCTATTTATACTAAATATGTCTATTAAAAGAAGCATCTAGAGGAAGATCCTTCTAGAAGCAGAAGCTTCTATTAGGTCTTCTTACATCTTCCTTATTATATTTTATTGAAAGGCCTTATTAATATTGACCTTTATTACATCCGAATATATTGTTCTACCTATGTGCGGGTTAGGACCCTAACATGTCCACCCCCTTAAAAACATCCTTGTCCTCAAGGCTTGAGATGAGGAAATTGATGTAGAATGGTAGTTGGTTCCCAAGTGGCATCTGTTGGAGTTGTATCTTTCCACTTAACTAGCACTTCCTTGATGGTTCTCTGACGTAGGCAACTCTCACGCTGGTCCAAAACTTCTTCTGGTTGTAGCCAAATGGATCCTTCTTCAGCTAACTCGGGAAGGTTGGTTTGAATTTGGAACTTAGCTCCAATCACCTTCTTTAAGCATGAAACATGAAAAACAAGATGTAGCTTCGAATGGCTGGGCAAAGCTAACTAATAGGCTACTTGTCCCACACACTTGAGAATGGTATAAGGACCATAAAATTTGGGTGCTAAATTTTGACAATGCTCGGCCTTGAGGGAATTTTTCTTGTAAGGTTGCAGTCGAAGAAACACCTGATCCCCTTCCGGAAATTGATGTTCAGAGTGACCTTGATCTGCTTGTTGCTTCATGCGATTCTGTGCCATGACCAAATTCTCTTTGAGGGTATGAAGAATAGCCTCTCGAGCTGTAAGTGTTTGGTCAACCACCTGGACCTTTGAGGCACCCGGTAAGTATGAGAGAAATGAAGGTGGCTTCTGTCCATATACTGCTTCAAAAGGAGTCATGCGTGTAGCTGTATGGTATGAAGTGTTGTACCACCATTTAGCTAGGGGTAACCATTGGGGCCCCTAATTTTTTCTTTCCTGGGCAAAACACCTCAAATATGTTTCCAAACACTTGTTAACCACTTCCGTTTGGCCATCACTTTGGGGATGATACGCTATGCTGAGATGTAATTCGGTGCCTTGTATCTTGAAGAGTTCTTGCTAAAAGTTGTTTGTGAAAGTTGGGTCGCGACCAGAAACAATAGAGTGCAGCATGCCATGAAGCTTGAAGACTTGATCCATGCAAAATTTGAGCCACCGTGGATGTTGTAAACGGCTGTTGAAGGGCGTAGAAATGAGTATAATTGGAAAGGCGATCAACAACCACCATGATGACTGATTTATTTCCTGATTTGGGTAAGTCGGTAATAAAATCCATAGAGATATCCTTCCAAATAGCAGGTGGAATCAGGAGCGGTTGTAGTGTGCCCGAATATTTGACTATTTCTCCCTTGTTGCATTGACACACATCACATTCAGTGACAAAATTATGAATGTCCTGTTTCATACCATCCCAGAAAAAGGAATGTTTGACCCTGTCATAGGTTTTGGTGAACTTGGAGTGCCCTACTGTGGGTGTAGCATGAAGCTCAAAAAGTACCATGGATTTAAGCTTTGATTGTTTACTTAAATACAAATGGCCTTTGTATCGAAGTTCATCATGGAGACAAGAGTACCCTAGGGAAGCTGGAGCATTGGATTGCAATTGTTGGATCATATGCAAACTTTTGGGATCTTGTAGCCATTCCTAGAGAATGACTTGGAGCCAATCTGGTACAATGAATGAAAGAGAAAAAAGGGATTTTTCATCTTCATATTTTCAGGAAAGTGCATCCGCAACCACATTGTCTTTTCCTTTCTTGTAAATGATCTCATAATCATATCCAAAAAGATTAGTCACCCATTTTTGTTGTTCTAGGGAGGAAGTGCATTGTTCGAGAAAATACTTGAGGCTTTGATGGTCTGTCTTAATTTGGAAACATTGCCCCAATAGATAAGGGCACCACAGATCAATGACATGCAAAATAGCCAACATTTATTTTTCATAGATGGATTTGCCCAGATTTCTTTCAGATAGTTGCTTGCTGGTAAAGGCCAAGGGTCGACCCTCTTGCATAAGGACAACACCAATTCCTTTCCTTGAGGCATCACATTCCAACACAAAGGTCTTTGTGAAATTGGGAAGGGCGAGGAGTGGAGTGGTGGACATGGACATCTTCAAGGTTTGAAAAGATTGAGCAGCGGCTAGAGTCCAAGTGAAAGAATTCTTTTTGAGTAGAGCAGTGAGAGGTGCTGCAATCTTCCCATACTTCTTAACAAACTTGCGATAATACCCTGTTAAGCCCAAAAATCCATGCAACCTCTTAAGAGTCTTTGGGTGAGACTAGTCTTGCATAGCTTCAATCTTTTTAGGATCCACCCTGATGCCATCCTTGCCAACCATATGACCCAAGTATTCTACTTCTGAGGCGCCAAAAGCACATTTAGATTGTTTCAGGAAAAGTTGTTGCTGAGAGAGTAGATGGAGAACTCAATCCACATGAGCAAGATGGCCTGTCCAAGTTTTTCTATAGATGAGAATATCGTCAAAGAAAACTAAGACAAAATGGTGGAGAAAAGGAGAGAAGAAATGATTCATGAGGCTTTGGAAGGTGGATGGGGCATTACACAAGCCAAAGGGCATGGCCAAAAAATCATAGTGGCCCTCATGAGTTCTAAAGGCAGTCTTGGGAATGTCTGCCTCTTTCATACGTATCTGGTGGTAGCCTGAATGAAGATCAAGTTTAGTTAAGAATTAGGCACCACTCAATTCATCCAGGAGGTCATCAATGATAGGAATGGGGAATTTGTCTTTGATGGTAAGTTTGTTGAGGGCATGAAAGTTAGGACACATTCTCCAAGAACCTTCTTTCTTCAGGACCATGGCCATAGGAGAAGAGTAGGGGCTCGTACTATGGTAGATAACACCTGCATTAAGGAGTTCCTGGACCATTTTCTCAATTTCATTTTTTTGGGAAAAGGGGTGATGATATGGATGGATATTGGGAGGAAGGCTTCCGGGTACAAGGGGAATGGAATGATCATGAACACCACGGGAAGGAGGGAGTACTTGGGGAGTGGAAAAGACCAATTGATGTTTAGAAAGGATGTCTTGGAGGTCTTGCGGGACCAACAGTGTCTCTGTTGCTTGTATGACATGGAGTTGGGCGATAACACCAGAATGACCTTTTTTGAGTAGCTTTTCCATGCGATGTGAACTAATGATCTCAGGTGAACCAACGATGATGCCTTGGAACTTATATTGGTGTCCCTCCTAGTTGAATTGCATGGTTAAGTCGTTAAAATCCATGAGAATGGGACCCAAATTCCTTAGCCAGTCTGCACCCAACATAATGTCACAACCTCCCATGTTGATAGCAAACATATGGGATTTCAGGTGGTAGTCACCAATTTGGAGACACACATTTTCACAATGCCCTCCACATTTCATGGAACCACCATTGGAAATCATGATTTGGAAATTATTGATAGCATGGCTATAGTAATGAGTTTCTTGGGCAATGTGGTGATGAATAAAATTATGGGTGCTACCACTATCAACCAGAATGATGACTTTCTGATGCTTGATGAACTGATTAGCTTGAGGGTTTGGGGAGCAGAGAAGCCAGTGAGAGCATTGAGGGAAATGACCAGTTCTATTTTGAGAGGGTCTGAGGGAGCGGTTATGTCAATGGATTCAGGTGACACAGACACAAGGGCAGTTTCTACATCCTCTTCTGAAACATCCTTGGAGATGGACATAAAAATATTTTGTTCTTTACACTTGTGGCTCGGGAAATATTTGTCATCACAGTTATAACAAAGGCCTTTGAGTTGGTGTTCAGCCATTTCAGCCCTGGTCAATTTTTGGATCTTTAGTGGAGCAGAGGGAGTAGTGGGATTTACTGGTTTACGGCGAGGGATAAAGGAGGGTTTTCAGTTTTGAGAAGATACAACCTGTTTTTCTTCTTTATCTCTTTTAGTAGTCTCCACCCAACTCTAAGGCTGAGCCATGAGGACATGGGCCCAAATATCATCCTTGAGGCCACTAATAAAACACTCTCGAAAAAAGGCATCATACATGTCCTCTATTCTAAAAGCCAGGCACTCAAAGGAAGCTATAAAGTCTTCCACTGTTCCTAATTGTTTCAACTTTGTCAAACGAGCCAAATAGTTGGTGTCAGTGTCAAAGAGTTCATAAATCTCTGCCACAAAGTGTGTCCAAGAAATATCCCCTTGACGAGGAGTTTTTCTCCATTGCCACCATTGCCAATGTTTTTGATCTAGATGGAGAACACCATACCTAAGTTTATCCAAGTCATCTGTAATGTCGTATAAAGAGAAATAATGTTCCATTTGGGTTACCCATCTAGTGGGGTCCGAGCCATCAAATTTGGTCACATCCACTTGCGGAGGGCGTAGGTCACGTTGAAAGTGATGGTTTTGCAAGTTATGGGAATGAGAGGAATGGTCACCTTCAGTATGTGGAGGTGAGGAAGAGGAAGGGTTATCTGTAGGGATATGCAGTTTGGTGCAGAGTGCCGAAATGAAAGATTCAAGCTGGGTGGTGAGGTCTTGTTTGATTTCCTCCATTGAGGATTGCATGGTTGTATTGATGAAGGAAACATTGGCACTGAGTTGTTTCACTTCTTGTTGGGTCTCGATGAGACTAGATTGCAAGGTGTTGAAGCGAGATTCAAAGTCTTGGCAACTGGTTTGGGGCATGAGGATGGGGGAACTGAAAAGGGGGGGGTGGGGTTGATTTATTTTCTGAAAAATGATATGGATGAATGTGATGAGGGTGAAGAGATGAATCCAATGGAATAGGTCTCAAATAATTGTGATTTTTTTTTTTTTTTACACCTGTGGAGTTATACTCCGGTCTGAAGAATATTGTAGTGATGAAATGCCCAAATGATTAACTAGGAAGAAATGTGTAGTGATTTGGCAGCCCAAGAACAATTGTGTGGTAATAGATCTTGTTTGTTTTAATTTGTTTATGTTTTTGTCCCCAAGGGTTAGGTATTCAAGGGTTCTACAGACAAGGGTTTTCCCTGTGCTATAGTTCTTTGATATACGTGCGGGGTCCAACTGTAGTACTCGACCCAATATCTCAGGGCACCAACTAAGGAGGATAGATTGTACCCTTAGCCGTACTACCCAACTACCCAGGTACAAGATAGTATCTTCCCCGAGTGCTGTTCTTGGTGACACTATAGCAGTCAGGCAGCCGATTGATTTATCTAAAGAGGGCTTCAGGTAATCTAGGCTGATCCGTACACAGGTGTTGTCTGATGCGCTACCACTCGAAGGGGTACCAACAGGGGTTACAAGGGTGGCCAATAAATGTGCGCTTAAGTACCACTTGTATTTCCTGCGTGTATGAATCCCTCAACCGTGGGTTTATGCACGTAATGACAAATCTTTGTGACTTAAAGATGTCGGAATACGTCTCTACCCTAAAAAATTTAACCCAGACTTTCTGCTGAGGAAAGTGCTTTGATACCACTTGTAATATACCAGATATAAAAAGTATGCAGAACAGAAATAAAATGCTAGAAATGGTAGAGTAAAAACAATATAACCAGAACAATCACCACAATAGCATTGAAATGATATAAGAACAACAACATAAATAACACTTTGATTCTGAAATCAATGTTCACAGGCCTCTTCGAGGGGGAAACCTCCAGTTGAGCAATGCTCTATTACAATATTCTCCAAGCTAGGGTTCTCATACCCTCAACTCCTATTTATACTAAACATGTCTATTAAAAGAAACATCTAGAGGAAGATCCTTCTAGAAGCAAAAGCTTCTATTAGGTCTTATTACATCCATCTTATTATATTTTATTGAAAGGCCTTATTAATATTGATGTTTATTACATCTGAATATATTGTTCTACCTATGTGCAGGTTAGTACCCTAACACTATTGGTCATGTTTTTGCTACAGTTGTTTGCCTCCCTTTCTTCTCTTTGAACCACTTCAGTCTCTTCGCAGGATGCAATTGCCAACGATGGTCATCATCATGCCCTTCTTTCTTGCAATGCTTAGAAGAGAGCTTCTCTTCCTTTCTTTTCACTGGATTTTCTTTCTTTCCATTCCCCTTCCTTTTGTCCTCTTTTCTTGAAGACGATTCCCCTGATACACCAACTTCTGTTTTCCCGACCTCAATGTATGTTGCTTGAACATAAACCTCATCAAGATTAGTAGGTCCAAACATAAATACAGTATTATGAATGTGTGTAGGTAAACCTCCTATATACTTCATAAGAGTTTCTTGGGTATGTAATGGAATGTCTAACATTAATGCCATCTTACGAAATTCATTTGTATATTCTTTCACTGTTTGTCCCTTTATTACTTGAATACCTTGCCATTCAATTAAAGCCTTCTCTTTAGAACCCAAAGGATAAATTGTTTTTTAAGTGCAGAAACAAAAACTTGCCATGATGGAAATACATTACCCACTTGTTGCGTGCCATTTTGCAACTTGCTTTGCCACCAGATGAGTGTTATGCCTGGAAGTCAAAGCGATGCCAATTTGATTTGACTTGCCTCATCCTTTATTTGTTGCACACTGCAATAAACTTCCATCTGTCTGACCCATTTATCAAGCATCTCTGCAATGACTTCACCATCATACATGGGTAATTCAAACTTCACATTAAGCTTAAGTAAAAGCGTATCATGTTTATGTTTATGGGAATGTTTTCTCATGGTGGATTTGGATCTGGTACTTGAAGAAGAAGAAGTTCATGGAGAAGAAAGAGGTGAAGGGGGAGGTTTAGGAGGATCCTCTCCTTCTTCACTTTTGGCCTTTGAAGATTCACCTAGAATCGGTCTCTTCCACTCCAAGTAATCATCATATAAAACCTTTACCATCTCCGACATGGTGAAGAAAGTCTTTTGAAACTCTATCTTGGTATGATAAAGTCCCTCTTCCAATGCCATATTCTCACTTTGAGAAGTTCTCTTTCTCGATCCAATCTCAGGATTCTCTTCAACAAGATCGCCTTCACCATGATTAAGCTTTTCCTTGGTAATCATGCAAACTCAAAAACCAACCGTCAACTTGCTCTGATACCACTTGATCCAAAAATATCTTTTAAAGACTATGGTTAAGTTTTTAAAGCATGAGTTCATTAACCATTTCAGAATTGAAGAAAGAGGAAGAATTAAAGATATAACATGGAAACCATAATAAGATATGGAGATCTAAAATTAAGAACAAATAATCAACAAACCATGAGAGAAAAATTGTTAACAGAGTTCGACAATATCGCCTATGTCTCTGGGCCTTTGTCTCAGTGGGTGAGGATTTATTATTTCTCTTCAAATCTTCAAAATTACATCAGAAAATTGTCCAATGGATTAAAAACTAGTCTGGCTGTGTTCTGCTAGAACTCAAGAACCCTACACAATTGACGACACTGAAAACGGTTTAGCAAAGCTCCCGAAAATGGACCACAAAGTTCCTCTCCTCAATAACTTCCCTACATAAAAATTTCTTTGGCTTAACAATTATTCAACATTTCTTATTCTTTGAACCTATCTAAGGCTGCCAAGAACCTTTGGTTTAAATAGATTTGAAGTTGGTAACAGCCTCCCAACTTCCTCCCAAGATCTGGCCTCAAAAAGAGCTCTGGATCCTCCAATAATGGACAAAATCTCCCAAAACAGGTTCAAATCTGGCGAAAAAATATAAAAAAACCCACTCAGATATGAAAAATCAAACTAGGCCCCCTAAGGCTGGGCACGCGACCCCTTTGAAATGGTCACATGAGCCATATGGCCAAGTTCTAGCCAAAAGGATGCTATGCACTCGACCCCTCCTTCGGCTTGGTCCCTGGTCACATGGCATAGGATAGGACCAAGGGTCTGATCGGATCAGATAAGCCCCCACCGATCAGCCCTAGCCATTGGTTCTGGCACCTAGTCCCATTGTCATAGTTGCTGGTCCGACGGGCTAGCCCCCAAGCCCGTGCCTTGGCTTTATCCACTCCTCGGAGTTGAAACAAAACACATCTCCGGTGATGGATTAACAAGCCTTACCTGGTAGCCTAGTGGTCACAACCCCATTGTGAAGTCGTGGGATCCCTGGAAGGTCACAGGTTCGACCCCGACCCTTGCCAATATTTTGCACAACCGTCATTGACCATTCGCAGGGTGGCACGTGGCACCATAGGATTAGGCCAAGTGGCAACTCATGATTTTACCATGTCCTCTACCGTACAACCATTCACCCTGCCACCTATCTAAGACTTCCTCCATCATACAACCAGTCATCCTGCAACCTATCTGACATGTCCTCTATCGTACAACTAGTCACCCTGCCACGTGTCAGTCCATACTACCACGTCAGCCTGTCGTACTGTCATCCACCTGCTATGTGTCCATCCGTACTATCACGTGTCACCTCTTGGATGATGCCACATCAACATGATGATTTCATCATGATGCCACCTTTTGTACATGTTGATGTCAACGTGGACTTTGACCTCGTTGACTTTTTGCCTGTTTGAGAATTTGACCAGAACACAATAACTTTCGCATACGGTGTCTGTTTGAGGAAAAAATTATATGGTTGAAATCAGTGTGACAAGATGGACGCAATGGCGCTGGTTTTGTACGATTATGATAAATTTGATTTTTAGGCCTTCTTGGACCCATTTTGGTTCCTGGATCCATTTTGGATCACTGTGGCTCTGACTGATGGAATTTCTGCTAATTCTGGAGCTGGTTGGGGTGAAACTTCCCTTTGTGGAGAGTGATAAAATCCTCCTTCTCCTTCTTTTTCATTAGGATCCTCATCATTTTTAGCAATGTATTTTCTCTTCCTCTTCTTACTTGTCTCTGTATATACAGTGTTATTAGCCTGAAGAGGGCTCTGCACTTTGGATTGTGGAGTAGGAGAAACATTCAATTGCAAATGTGTAGAGGCAATGAACTAATCCTAGACAATTTTTTCTTCTTCAACTCCTCCATCACAAGCATTTTAATCAACCCTAAGTGAAAAACGCTTGTGTCCATAGCCTTGGACTTTTCTTGGACCTTGTGAGCCATTTCCCCAATGCTTCTAAACAAATAGAAAGGGAGGTTCATGAGGTCTTTGCCTGTGAAGTGGAGAAAAAGTCTAATGTGGTACTGATAAATCATATTGAACCTTCCCTCACAGGTGAAATATCTTTGGATCACCCTTATCATCTAATCAAATCCTTCAACCATGTGGCTCCTAGGCACTCCCTTTGATAGGTTATCTCCTTGACATTCCGGTTTAAGGAATTCTTTAGAGAAGGTTTCATTTAGATTCATGGACTTAAACCATCTTTCAAGTCTAGTGCTTGGCATCTCAATAGCTACTGCTATGGTTTCTTTAGATACCTCAAGTTCAAGAGTCCCCACCTTAGTTTTGGTTCCATCAAAATTCAAGGAAATTTCTCTAGCTACCTCAGGGTGCCCCCTCTGCATCTTCTGACAGAAATTGAAACATCCCACTCTTTGGAAAACCTGCCTGATTAGAGGTTCAACAACAAAAAATTGCATGTCATAAGGTTCAATCCTCATTATGCCCCCACCCTTGTGAGCCTTCTTTTGTTGTGGAGTATCCATTGATGTTATAGGAAGAAAACTAAAACAACAATTTGAGTGATGCAAGAGGCAAAACAAAGAGACATAGGTCTTAGGGTTTGGATGGATACTTCTTTTCAAAGATGGTTTCTGTTTAAGGTTTTAATGTTCTTTAGCCTATTTGGCCTCTAGGATTATGAAAGTACAACTAATATTTAGGAAATTAAGGAAGACTACACATGAAAATGGAGATCCATGGAGAAATCTGCTGCAAAAATATTTAGTTTAACACTTCGCCATTATTTTGCAAAACACATTTAACTTTATCAACAAAAGATCTTTTTTTTTTTTTAATTTCCAAAGTAGATAGACTTGAATAAGAATGGAAATATTGATGATAACCAACTGGTATAGGTTATGAGGTAGGTGAATAACAGTGTTGAGTTGTTGCACAGGGTTTGCAATGCCACAACAAGGGATTCTGTTCAATTACTGAGAGGGGGGGTGAATCAGTAATAGAGCAATTTAATCTTTTTTAACCATATAATGCAAGTGTTATATCAATGTAGCATTATCATCTAATAATTGCAGAGTAAATAAACAATGAAAAAATGAGCAATCATACACGTACACAGTACACCAATGTTTTTACGTGGAAACCCAAAGTGGGATAAAACCACATAATGATTTTTCTTATATTTCTTTAAGAATTGCATTCATTAGAAGCACCAACTTCCTTTGTTTTCTAGCTGCAACTGGAAGGAGGCTCCAACCCCCTAGTTTCTTAGGCTACAACTTGAGGAAAGCTCCAACTCCCCAATTGTCTGGCTACAACCCCCTATGTTCTCCGACTACAATTGGAAGGTGGCTACAACCACATGTCCTTTCCCCGTCCAACTACCCTGACATAGAATTAGAATGATGGAACCACTTTCACACTATCACTGTGAGATATACTGTTGTAAACCTTTATGAATCAACCTGTAATCAACCTGTAACAACCTATACCAATAACTTGTGCCAACATGTACCATACATTAACCTGTACCTCAACCTATACCATAAACAAATGCATCAACCATGAATCAAACCTATACAAATAACATGTCACAATAACCTGTCCAAACAACCTGTAATGAACCAGTACCAAACAACCTGTAATCAACTTGTACCATAAACAAGTGCATCAACCATGAACCAACCTATACCTCAACCTGTACCATCAATGAATGCATCAACCATGCACCAAATATGTACCAATCATGCATCAAATACACATCAACTATGACTCATCAAGATGTACCAACATCATCAACTATAGACCTCATGTATGTGCCAACTCATCAACTACTTGTCTCAACCATGTACCCAACATGTACCTCAACCAAAATACCTCATCATTTTCATCATCCAAATCTGATTTATAACTCTGTAATAGACCTAGTGTATATGATCACATACCTGCAAACCTTCCTTAACTTTAACAACAAGAGACTAGAATTTTCATCAAACTTTACTTTAGTCTCACATGACTAATTTTGAATTAGTCAACAACCCTAACATGCAATAATCATAACTATGTACCTATAATGAATAAAGATCTAAAAATAGTACATAATGTTCTTCAATGTCTTTTATGCAATGCCTCTAGGTTTCACTACTTGGATCCTCTCATAAAAGGAGTTATAGCAAAAATGGCATACCTTATTGAATTCTGGTTTATTCTAGAGAGCGAACTTGTAGAGCGTTCCTCGCATAGAATATTTGTTGTATGGATCTGAAAATTGTACACAGAATACTACAGACTATACTATAACCAATACATTTTTTCTTACTAAATTTGGATCTATTATGAAGAAGTTATGACATTTTTACCCGAAACACTTGTTTTAGACTAGTTTCAGGACTAGCCACAAACCCTATTTTTCACAGAGTGTAACTCCAAAACTACAACGACCCAAAAGCTGAAATTTTTACTACAGCTACTTGGATTTGTTTCCTCAATGGCCACCCAATTTCATGGCCTAAATCATTCTAGAAAAAAAGGTATTGCGAAAATGGGGAGATGACCTGTAAATAACATACCTTAGAAAGCATCATCAAAAGAATTTATCCTCCCTTTAATTTTGGTTACCTCAGTCACTTGTAGATATTCAATATGCTCAAGTGTGATTAAAAATGAGAGACCCTTGCCTCTTATTTATACTTTCATGTAGCTTCCTCAAGGGGTTACCTTCTAACCATCTTAACCCACTTTCCTTATTTTATGGCTAACTCACTTCTAACCACTTGTCCACTTATTAATTTCTCCGTTAACTTTGATATTTAAATTTCTTTTGTATCCACTTTGACTTATAGTACACTCATCACTTCACTTTATTATTTAAATTACCTTCTAACCATCTTAACCCACTTTCCTTATTTTAGGGCTAACCCACTTCTA
>JZKD02S2323934.1:257583-292276 GCA_000966675.3 Picea glauca | reverse complement strand
TTGTCCACTTAGTAATTTCTCCATTAACTTTATTATTTAAATAATTTCTTTTGTATCCACTTTGAATTATAGTACACTCATCACTTCACTTTATTATTTAAATAATTTCTTCTTTCAAACCACTTTGACTGCTTCGACCTTTTGGGGATTCTAGATGGCTCATGAGGGTTTTCCAACTTCACATGGCCATAACTCTCTAACCGTGAGGAGTTATGTGACGTTCCACATACCAACGGAAATGGCATGACATGTACTATCCATATAGAATAGCCTTACCTGAAAATATATCAAAACAAATACCATTATCCATCATAAAAACTTGGGTCCATTACCCAAACCATTCGGCTACCGAACTTTCTTCAAGGGTTGACATCAATGACAACCAACCCAATTAATCAATAGATTCACAACAGAATTCACAGCATAAGCAACAAAAGCCAAGTAAGGGATATGCAAGATGGCCTGGCAACAAGGTTTTATTAATATTTAGTAAAAGAGGCTGAGAGCTATGTAGTTGGCTAAGAATTGTGACAACAGAGGTAAGAGGGAGATTTGGTAGCATGGACCATCATTTCACAGCATCTAGGAGAAGAGATGATAAAAACAACCTTTACTGTCCTTCAACAGAGCTTAAAATTCTCATGGAGTACCTGGAGGCTGAGGCCTGAAAATTGATAGGCTTGAGCTTGGACGAATCCACCTGCAGCTGTTCTAACCTCCAACTCACTTTCTCCAGCCAGTTTGCAACATTTTCCGTAGCGCCTGTCTGAAAACACTTGTTTTTGCAGCGTCGAGCTAGGTGAAATTTGAAATCTTGGGAAAACAATTAGAAAATATTTAAATGATGAAATCCGAGGTTATTTCCTTAAAACATAAGTGCTTAAAACAAGGAGATCGACTGAAAAAGCATCATAAGTGCAATTATGGTGATGAGAGAAAAGTGTACTTGAGATGCACTGCAAAATGTCTAATGAGATGGCAGCGTACAAAAAGAACCTGATTTGACCTTCTAACTGGTAGAGGGACAAAGTGGATGGGTTTTAGTACATCATGGAAGTGGTGACATGTTAGGGTGGTGGTGGAGGGATAAGGACGATGTATTATCTAATATTGTCATAAAGATGAAGATATAAACCAAGGGATTGGGCCAACATTAACACTAACTTTATTTGTGCTAAAACCTAAAAGACTATAAGGAAGAGGACGAAAGTAAAAACTAAACAACACTAAAGATAAAAATAAAAAACCTAAGGCTGAATTGACCCAATCAATTCCATGTAATAACATTGGCTCCATAGGGGATGGCATGCTCCCTGTGAGTTGTCAAGAACAAACAACTTCAATGTCTTATCCTAGGGCTATGGGGTCATTTATTCAATAGAAAGAAAAATAAAATGATATTCACAATGGAGGGGAAAACCACTCATGGATTAAGCAAAATACTTTTTCAGAAAGTGCCCATTAATAGGGCCACCAAAAAATTCAAATTCTTCCAAGTTCTGCAATTTATAAGTATTATTTTGAAAAACTTCAGAAATCTTGAAACGACCAATCCACAAGGCTTCAAATTTACCATGTTTTCCTTTGTCTTGCTTGGGTGCATCCCACTTGAGCACCAGATCTCCCATATGTAAATCTTCTTTGTTTACCTTCTTATCAAAAGCTTGCTTGATCTTCTGTTGATGGCTCTATGCTTTATCAAGGAGTTGCTCTCTGGTCTGTTGTACTTCTACTACCTGATGCATCCTTTTGACTATATCATTTGGTTCTCCTTGTTGATCTTGAAGGAAATTTTTCATAGGCAAGGCAAGCTGAGTAGGAAAAATAGCTTCAATCCCATAAACAAGTTGAAAAGGGGAAATGCCAAGTGATCTCTTTGTAGTGACTGACTATCAACCCATAAGGACAATTTCAGCTTTGAGTCCCATGCTTTCATGTTGTCCACCAGTAAATTCTTGATGATCTTTACAACCCTCTTATTAGAAGATTCTACTAAACCATTTCCTTGGGGGTAATAAGGGGTAGAATGAACTAGTTGAATCCCATAATTCTCACAAAATTTCACCAATGGTTCAACTTTGAAAGATACATCATTATTAGTAACAATATTGCTTGGGCAACCAAACCTTGGCATAATATCTTCAAGAAAACCAATGATTACCTTGTGTGAGGCACTCCTTGTAGGAATGGCTTCTATCCACTTGGTGAAATATTCAGTTGTAGTCAAAATCCATTGATGTTGACCACTTGATGCTGGATGAATTTCCCCAATGAAGTCAAGTCCCCACTATTGGAAAGGACCAGAAACCACCACGGGCTTCAAAGAAAAATATTTCAGTTGTTGATTTCCTGAAAACTTCTGACATTTATCACAGACCCTAATATTTGCACAAACATCAGTAAAAAGGCTAGGCCAAAAATATCCATCTCTAAGGATCTTATATGATGTGGTTCTCCAAAAGTAATGACCCCCACACAAGATGTCATGAAAATCAATCATGGTCTTTTGAGCCTCCTGTAGATCTAGACATCTCAAGAGAACCCCTAGAGGATCTTTCCAATACAATATGTGATCAATAAGACAATATTTGATTGATTTTAGTTTCAAATATCTCACCTTGTTCTTTTCCAAACCATCAGGAGGCTGCAACTTTTGTAGAAAATAAATAATGTCTTTGTACCAAGTACATTCTTCCAAGATGGGACTGATCTGTGAGATTTTAACAAAGATATCAATTTGCTGATTTTCAGAGTTTGGGTTCATGAAATTAACCCCCAGTGCTTTGCAATTTGATTCAACCAGCAATCTAGCTAAAGCTTTCCCTTTCACCAACTTAGTAGGATTCATTTCAAGGTCAAACTCTAGAATTTTGAAAATCCATTTGCTCCTCTTTCCATCTATGTCAGGCTAGATAAGTATTTCCTTCACATAGGTTGATGGGACATAGGCAATAATATTGGAATGAATAATATATACCCTGAAGGATTTAAGGGCTTTAACCAAAGCATAAGCCTGGTTTTCCATAATATCATACCTCATCTCTACATCCCTTAATGCCCTGCTGAAAAAGGAAATAGGCTGCTCCATCCCATCTATGTTTTTCTAAAGAAGGAAAATAGCGAATGTGTCATGTGAGGAAAAAGAAAATATCATAAATTCCTTTGAATAATATGGGATGATGAGAACAGGTGCTTCACTCAATTCTTGTTTGATTTGGTCAAAATAATTCTGAGCTTCAACAATCCATTTCACCTCATTTCCCTTTCTAAGCATAGATGTGATAGACTTAACCACTTCAACAAAGTTAGAGATGAATCTTCTTAAAACATTTATTTTACCCAAGTAAGACCGGATCTCCTTCTTGGATCTAGGAAGAGACAGAGTCTGGATGACCTCTACTATGCTTGGATCAATCCTTACCCCTTCTGTTGATACAATGTGTCCCAACAACTTGCCTTCTTTCATAGCAAACAAAGACTTCTTAGGATTGAGAGACAACCCAAACTTTCTACACTTCAGGAAACTTTCTTCAAATGATGATAATGTTCCTTATCAGATCTTGAGAACACTGTAATTTCATTCAGATAGATGACCACAAATTTGTCCTTCTCCTCAATGAAGGCAATATCCATTGCTCACTGAAAGGTTGCTCCTGTATTCATTAGACCAAAGGGCATTTTAGCCTACATGAATGTGCCCCAAGGAGTAGTGAAAGTTGTTTTATCTCTATCTTCAGGTAGGATAGATATATGATTGTATCCTGAGAAGCCATCAATCATAGACATCCTTGCTGAACCAATCATTCTCTGCAAAATATTTTCCATCTTAGGCAAGGGATAGTTATCTTTCTTGGAACTTCTGTTAAGATTTCCAAAATCAACACAAATTCTGATTTCACCATTCTTTTTCCTCACAAGAACTAGGTTGGCCACCCACTTAGAGTACCTTAAAGGTATGATGATCTTAGCATCAAACAATTTCTTGACTTCCTTTTCCATAATAATCAACAACATGGGATTTATCTGTCTAAGTTTCTACCTAAATGGCTTGGTCTCATCTTTCAAAGGGATTTTATGTTCAATGATGCTTGTATCATAAGTTTGTAGATATTCATATTTCCAAGAAAATACATCAACAAACTCCTTTAATAACTTAACATACTCATCCCTTTGCTCCTTTGATAAACTGTTGGACAATTTGACATATTTGGGATTTTCCTATGTACCTAAGTTTCATTATGTCACATAAGCTTCTTCATTTGAACCTTTAGCCTTCACAACAACATCTTTTATTTCAAATAATCTCTCCAAGGGGACCAATCCCTTTGAAATATGGTTATTGGGTAGTTGAAAAATCTTTTGGTCTGCAATTTTATTGAGGAAAATATCAACATCAGGGATTTTTGTATCATCATCATCTTGATCAATGTGAAGAGCAAAAAAATCTTCCACTGTTTACAGAAATCTCTTAATCTCAAGATCATCCTCAAATTCCTTCCAATGTTTGACATTTTCAGGTATAGAGGGTCTATACTTTATTTCCACATCATATTTGAGCTTGGGGGGCAAAGGGATTTTAAAATTACTTGTAGAGACAACCAAAGAATCTGCCATAGCATTTTCTTCCCTTGGAACAAAAGAGATGTTAAAATCTAAGAAACAATTATCAATAAGATCCCAAACTTCATTTATGTAAGTCCTTAACCTGGGGTGTTTTTCTTGATACACATTTTTAACCCGATACACAATTAGTTCAACATCCCCAAACACTGCTAACTCCTCAATCTTCATATCTTTAGCAACCCTTAAACCCAAGAAAAGAGCCTCATACTCTGCTACATTATTTCTAGTTTCAAATTCTAGTTTATAAGACAAAGATATGATTTATTGAGTTGGGGAGATAAAAACCAATCCAACACCAACACTTTCTTTAGAAGAGGCCCCATAAAAAAACATCTTCCAAACTTGGGTATTTTGAGGAGGTGTCTCACAAGTTTTAATAGGCTATTTTATGATTTTAATAGGTGATTGAGGAGCATCAACGAGTTGTAAGATACTGGATCCTAGATTAGTGTCAACTGAAAAAATGGGGTGGTTTGTAGGATTAGATTAATCACCGATGATATAAGCTAGTTGTGCTTCCCTATAAAGCCTTCTTTGTTCTCCTCCAAATACATGAATAGTGGCATATGGAAGGTCCATCTGCAAAGTTCCCCCTATTCTCTTGATCCAATATGTTGACAATAGCATCCCAAACTTAGGGGGGGCATCAACCACCACAATATCCATGACCACACTCTTCATGGGAAATTGAAACAAAGTAGCAACCTAGTCTTTGTTCACTCCAAGGCATTTCACTTTTCTGGAGTCAAATTAGTATAGGTCATTAGAGGTTTTAGTATTTTCCATACCAAGCGCATCTATGACAATTTTAGGCTTAAGGTTATGAGATGCACCTGAGTCCATCAAGCAGTTGTGCAAAACTTTATCATGAATATTCAATGATGTGTAAAATGGAGGAGAAGAGTCATCCCTATCCTCTACCAAAGGTCCCAATATGATTTTTGGTTTTTCATCTTGAAGATTTACCGAGTCTGTGGAATTGGAAGAAGGTTCAGGTTGCAACATCTTGGAAAGATACCTTTTAAACTCTTCATTTTAATCAGTGCTAAAAATGGTACTGTAATTTTTATATTTTGAATTTCATTCTCAAAACTAAAAGAAGAGGGAGATTTCAGAATCTCCTTAATTTCTAGAATAGGGCCTTAATCACTGTTTGAGGGTTTTGTTCCTCTTTTTCTTTGCTGCTAGAAACCACAGCCTTAGCATAATTTTGTGTTTTGTTGGGATGATGTGATGTACTAGGATTCCCCTCCTTATTTGACCTTAATTTGTATTTATTTTGGTTTTCATTAGATTTTTCCCCTTTACTGAATTCATTCAATTGATTGTCCATAAGCGACTTCTCATATGCAGACTGAGTTAGATGAGGGGATGGGGAGGTATCACCCAAACAATGAATTTCTAGATCTGTTTCTTCATCCTCTCCTACTTCATCATCAACCACGTTATTTTGGAGAGGGGTCTAAACTTTTTGGTCATCCCTGTTTCTTTGATCTCTTTGAAGGATATGAGGGGCATTATTTTTTCTCTTGAAATTTACTCTGTTACCAATATCTTGAGTATTTCTATAAAATTTTTCCCTCAAGATTATTTTTTTCCATTTCAGTAGAAATTGATTTAACCAACTTTGTTAGTTCATCTACTTGAGGGTTAACACTAGAAGAATCAGAGGTTGATGCTTCAACTCTATTTTTTCTCCTATCTCTATCTAATTCCCCCCTGAGCTTATCAGTTGCCAATATATTTGATTCTACCTCCAAGGATGCATCTTGCATATGATATAGTGAGGTAGATATCCTTTCTCTCAACAAGAGGAAAAACTCAAGGTCAAAAGCACTGGCATAGGTTATCTTGGCAGAAGTTTCAGTAGGCTTACTTTATGTGGGGATTTTGTTGTACATTTTATTGAATCTCTTTGAAAAATCTGAAACTGATTCCCCTTCTTTTATCTTGAGTGACCCAAACTCTGTAATATAATATAAGAAATATTTCTTATCTCCCCAATGCCTCAAAAAGGCATCATCCAGATCTTCAATTCCAGCAATAGATCCAGGAGTTAAAACCCTAAACCATTTCCTAGCCTCACCATCAAGGCTTTGTACCAAAACTCTCATCCAAACATCCTCATTTTCAATAGTAATATTGCCAACATAGCTATAAAAGGCTGCAAGGTGTTCCTCTGCAATTATGTCCTCTTCCCCTTATACTTGGGCATGTACTTAAGATAGTCTACAACTAAGAGAACATTCATAGGTTGAGGCAGCACAAGAGGGGCATACCTAGAAACCACTATGGCATCCATCCTATTTCTAGGAAGGTTAGCACCTGCCATTGGATTATGAAGAGGAGGATTATAAATCCTAGGAGAATAATGAGGAGACTGGGTCTTGATTGGTACAATTGCAGTCTTGATGATGTGTAGCTTGGGAGAAGGAGGAATATAGGATGGAGAAGTTTCAGTTTTAACAAGGAGAGGATGAGTATTAGAAGAGGATGGTGGAAATTCCCAGGGAACTGAGGTTTCTTCTTCTTTGGTCACAACATTTTTAAGAGAGGGAGGAGAAGGAGAACCTAGGGTAGGAAAATCCTCTAAGCTCTTAAGTCTAAACCAACTTACAACATCATGAGAGGCAAGAACTTCAAAATTTTCTTCTTTCAATTTGGGAGAAAAAGAAGAATATTCCACAGGGAAATATTCAAGCTTTAAATTTCTAGAAATTTCAACAAAGGGTAAAAGAGGAGCACTAGATACATCTACTAGTGTTTTAAAAGTGGAATCAGGAAAATAACTAGTAGTACCTGGAACAACAGCTGAAAATCCTTCTTAAGAAGATTTTCCTTTCTTGATGATCTTCTCTAGGTCAACTTTAGGTGTAGCCAAAGGTAGATGTGGGGTAGACCTCGTGTGTCTACCTTTAGGAGACACAACTGAAACAATGGAGTCACCAGGTGAACACTGTAGTCTTCAATGTACTGATTACCATGCACCCTCAAAATCAATATTTATTTGTCGTTCAATCCTAGGGAAATGTTTTCAATCCGTTCCTGAGTAGCGACGCCAAGAATGTTAGCACTGAAAGTTACACTTTGAATTCTAAAGTGCAATCTCAGTACCCATCAATAGGTTTATGACATAAGTCTTAAAATGTGGTGTTAAATGGATAAAACTCAGTTCAACAATGTCAAAACACAGGAAATTCTAGATAAAATGCATCAACAATAGAGGTCTTGTTTAACTTAGGTAAGGGTTTTGAGGATTAGTGTGGATACAAGGAAAACTTAGTAATAAAAATTAAGTGAGTCTACCACTACCATCAGGCTTTACCAGTAGACAAAGGAGGGAAAAACTTAAGATACAAGATCTTCTTAAATCCAAGCTAAAAAACTCTGAGAAAGTTATAGCAGCATCACAATCAAACATCCATTGTAATACCGCTACAAAATATCATTTGAATCATTCAATGACAGAAAAAATTCAGAGTGAGAGAGAGATAATATGGCAAGAGAGAAAACTGACTTCCATTAAACAAAATTTCATCAAGTCTGATACATCAAACCAGAGTAGGCTCTATTACATTAATATCACAAAAAGAGTCTTTTACGTCAACCATACAAACCTACAAAATGTATTCTAATGCTTCTTTTATAGCCTAGATAGGGAATGATAGCATGCAATGCAAGTTCATCCTCTAACATTGGGTTGTTTCATCTTAAATTGAGGTAATAACACCTGTACAAACTGGAAATAACAAACTGCTACAAAAAAGGCTAATGTTGGCAACTATTCTAACACCTTAATCTTTCATAATGAGGTGTCCTTTGAGCACATTCCTTTTGTTTCCAAGTATCCTCCAACTTTAAACTGACCTCCAAACAATTGTACCATGCTCCCATAGCCATCTAGTGACCGTTGATCCTATTGAACCCATCAAAATAGGAGTTTGCAGTGAATCATGTAGCATTGATAGTATCATCCAGTTCGCAATGAAGTTTGCTGCGTTTGATTGTGTATACCAGTTCGGAGCGCCAGGCACTGCAAAATGTCTTGTAGCTGCTCAATTTGTCCAGTTTAAGCCCCAAAACACCCAAAAAATTTCTCTAGAGCTAGGTATGCCTGTAGAAGCCTCATAATATGGTGTATGATTGAAAAACTCAGTTATAAGCAACATAATAACTCAAAAATATTCAAAAATCAAGGAGCAATCATTTCCAAAACTGAGATTTCTTAAGCTATTTCATCCATTACTTTCTAAGCCTAGAACTCCTCCTTGTAGAAGCTAGGGCCAACACATTCAAATTTATTTTGGACAAATCTTTCTTGAAAGGTTGTAGCTCCATCTTTAAACCCCTAATCTGACCTTGATAGGATAAATTCTGTTTGTATAGGCTCTTAATTTGCATGTGGAGAGGTCTAAATCTCTTAGCAATGAACTTGGCTTGTACGAAATTCTCACGATACATATCCATGAGATCTCTTAACTTATTTTTTCCAACTAACTCTTCCCTTTTAAATTTATCAATTTCATCTCTGGCTTCTCTAAGATGTCTGATCAACCTTTTAAAAGTAATGTTCTATGGAGGGGTGGTTATGTCTATCACCTCATTTTTTTTCTCAATAAATTCAACTTTACCTTTACCCTTTCTCTTGATGGGAGCTTCTATTATGTCCTATTTTTCAACACTTTCCTTCTTTTCTGATGACCTGGTGAAGCACCTCCTAGATTTAGTTTCAACTACAACAAATGGTGATGGGAAAAATAACCTCCTTCCCTTTGTGCCTGTGGCTTTGGCTGATGGAATTTTTGTTAATTCTGGAGCTGGTTGGGGTGAAACTTCCCTTTGTGGAGAGCGATAAAATCCTCCTTCTCCTTCTTGTTCATTAGGAACCTAATCATTTTTAGCAATGTATTTTCTCTTCCTATTCTTACTTGTCTCTGTATGTACAGTACTATCATCCTGAAGAGGGCTTTGCACTTTGGATTGTGGAGTAGGAGAAACATCCATTTGCAAATGTGCAGAGATAATCAACTGATCCCAATCAATGTTATTCTTATTTAACTCCTCCATCACAAGCATTTTAATCAACCATGAGCCATGAGTGAAAAACAATTATGTCCACAGTCTTAGACAGGGAGGTTCATGAGGTTCATGAGGTCTTTTCCTGTGAAGGGTAGCTAAATTCTAATGTGGTACTGATAAATCATATTGAACCTTCCCTCACATGTGAAATATATTTGGATCACCCTTATCATCTTATCAAATCCTTCAACCATGTGGCTCCTAGGTACTCCCTTTGATAGGTTATCTCCCTGACATTATGGTTTAAGGAATTATTTAGAGAAGGTTGCATTTAGATTCATGGACTTAAACCATATTTCACCAGTGTTTGGTATCTCAGTAGTTGCTGCTATGGTTGCTTCATATACCTCAAGTTAAAGAGTCCCCACCTTAGTTTTGATTCCATCAAAATTCAAGAAAATTCTCTAGCTACCTCAGGGTGCCCCCTCTGCATCTTCTGACAGAAATTGAAACATCCCACTCTTTGGAAAACCTCCTTGATCAGAGGTTCAACAACAAACATCTGCATGTCATACAGTTTAGTCCTCACTATTCCCCCACCCTTGTGAGCCTTCTTCTATAGCGGAGTATCCATTAATGTCATAGGAAGAAAACTAAAACAACAATTTGAGTGATGCAAGAGGCAAAACAGAGAGAAAGTGGTCTTATGGTTTGGATGGATACTCTTTTTCAAAGTTGGTTTTTGTCTAAGGTTTTAATGTTCTTCAACCTATTTGGCCTCCAGGCTTATGAAAGGATAGTTGATAGTCAGGAAATGAAGGAAGACTGCATAGGAAAATGGAGATGCAAGGAGAAAGTTGCTGCAAAAAGATTTAGTTTAACACTTCACCATTATTTTTCAAAACTCATTTAACTTTATCAACAAATTTTTTTTTTTTTAAATTTCCAAAGTAGATAGACTTGAATAAGAATGGAAATATTGATGATAACCAGCTGGTATAGGTTCTGAGGTAGGTGAATAACAATGTTGAGTTATTGCACAGGGTTTGCAACACCAAAACAGGGGATTCACGACATAATTCGTAGCATAAGAAACAAAATCCAAGTAAGGGATAGGCAAGGTGGCCTAACAACAAGGTTTGATTAATCTTTAGTAAAAGAGGCTGAGAGTTCTACAATTGGATAAGAATTGTGACAAAAAAGGTAAGAGGGAGAGTTGGTAGTGTGGACCATCAATTGACAACACCTAGAAGAAGAGAAGATAAAAACAACCTTTATTGTCCTTCAATAGAGATTAAAATGCTTGTGGAGTACCTAGAGATTGATGCTTGAAAATTGATAGGCTTGAGCTTGGATGAATCCACCTACAACTGGTCTAACCTCCAACTCACTTTCACCAGCCAGTTCGCAGCATTGTCTGAAAACACTTGTTTTTTCAGCGCTGAGCTAGGAGCAATTTCAAATCTTGGGAAAATAGTTAGAAAATCTTTAAATGATGAAATACCAGGTTATTTCCTTAAAACATAAGTGCTGAAAACAAGGAGATCGAATGAAAAAGCATCATAAGTGCAATTATGGTGATGAGAGCAAAGTGTAGTTGAGATGCGCTGCGAAATGTTTGATGATATGGTAGCATACAAAAAGAACATGATTTGACCTTCTAACGGGTAGAGGGACAAAGTGGAGGGGTTTTAGTACATCGTGGAAGTGGTGACATGTCAGGGTGGTGGTGGAGACATAAGGATGTTGGCTTGTCTAATATTTTCATAAAGATGAATACATAAACCAAGGGTTTGGTTAAACATTAATACTAACTTTATTTGTGCTAAAACCTAAAAGACTATAAGGAAGAGGACAAAAGTAAAAACTAAACAACACTAAAGATAAAAATAAAAAACCTAAGGCTGAATTGACCCAATCAATTCCATGTGATAATAGGTCCAATACGATAAGTCTGTCCTTCCCCAACTGTACGCTAAGGGTGAATTGGTCCTTCTCCATGACCAAGCTAAAGAACCATTCGGGGAAGAACAATTTAATCTCATATGGCACGGTCCTTACATCGTGCGATGTGTCCTTGAAAAAGGATCCCATGAATTAGAAGATTATGAAGGGAATGTGATGGATGAGCCCAAAAATGGGCTCTAAGTTAAACAATATTATGCTTGATCCTTCGATCTTGAGCGTGGCCTTTGCATACTGATGTATGTTAGTCTATATATTTCACTTTTTATTCTTTTATTCTTATCGGCTTGCTTATTGGGTTTTCCTTTGGTTGGTAGATGTCAATGGAGTCTTCGGTGTTCTTAGGATTCACTGACAGTGCCAGTCGTCATACTCAGAACATGGCTTCCACCGCTTGGGTTATCTATTCACCCAAGGGACAACTGGTGTCTTTAGGTGGTGTTTGTCTAGGGCCTGTTATCGCACAAGTTATAGGTTGGGAAAAGCATGACCGAACCACCAATTAGCGACAAATTAGAGACAACCTACCCATTGTCACCTTAGGCAGGTGTTCCCGTTACTTTATAGGTGGGTTAGTGACCTCAAGGGAGGAATCCTAGTGACCCTAGGGGGGAATGAGATGGAAAATTATATGTGTGGATGGAATCCCCTAAAGGTCAATTTTCTATATGGAAAATTGGACTTGTATATGAGTCTAGAGGGTTGCTTAAGGTTTTAATGATTTGAGTAACTTTCCAAGTGTGAATACCTATCCGAGACACAAAGAAAACCAAGTATATGATATAATATGTTAGTTGGACAATAAAGTTAAGCTTATTGTCCCTAATTGAAGAAAAAATAAATGATATTTATCAGCATATAGAATATAATAAATTCTTCAAAATAGATGCTAAAATTATAATTGAGTAAACAAGAGACAAGCTAGTGAAAGCTAGCTTTACTCATCAATGATAAAGCAATACTTTAGCACAAAAGCAAGGCTGAAACAAAAGCTCACTGCAGTGATATTTATCAGCTTATGCCTGTAGAAAACCAAGCTTTACAACATAAAAATCAGCCAATTTAAACCACTTCTAGCTAGATCAAAAAGTGCACTAGGGTTACTAGTTTGTTAGGGAAAATTTGTGGCCAATTCCTACAGTTAGTTTAGGAGTTATCTAAGGTTAGAGAGTTAGTTTTGTGCAGCCCTAATGGATGTAGGTTAGTTTTTTAACACCAACAAGTTTTAGTGGATGAAAGAGGACTCCTCAATGAGGAAAGTTCTCCTAAGTCTCAAGGAACAAAACTCAAGCGAGAAATATTTAAAACTTGAAACATTCACGTTTACCAATGAAACATTTTCTTTCTCCAATGCAATGATTAGTGCCTTTGATTATGGGTTAATGGGGTCAAATAAAAGAGCTAGAGCTACTATCTCCTTGGGGGTATACATATTCATATTCCCCAAGTAAAGAAACCTTAGCTAGGGTTTAAATCTAAGGGGTGTATGCCCTTATACTTCCTTAGAAAACCCTTGCAAACAAGAATTCTATGCTTAAAAATATGATGGAGATAAAGTAGGGGTGTATGCACTTTTACTACCTACCTAGCCTTAGAAAAATCAACCTTGATCTTGAATTACAAATGATAACAAAAAGTAAAAAATATTACCAATCCAAATAGAAACAAGATAAACCATAGCATGCCAAGATAACCACCACAATAGCTAAAGGATGCCCTCCAAGAGCTAACGCATCATCATCATCAAATCCACAACCAAATATAAACCATATCATAGCACAAGATAGCAAAAGCCTCAAGGGTAGAGAAAATTTCAGTCCCATACTTCTCACAATGGGAGAGTTATAATATAAAATGAGATCTTATGATCTCTATTTATACAAAATGTCATTGACATAGTTTGTCCACATTAGCAATGGTAAAAAATAGGACAAGGGGTCCATAACCCTTATCTTACCCCTTGAAACAAATTAATATTAAATAATTCATCTTTAAATTCACTTTTACACAAAAGAAACCCTAGCATAAGGTGACTTCGCCCCTTTAGGGGATGTTTTGATACTAGGAGAAAGTCATTGGAGTTGGAGATGCATAGTTAGGCCTCCAAAGGCCACATGTTACTCATCTAAGCCATCTTCTCATGGTCAAAGTATTTTCTCCTCAAAACAACCATTTGTCAATGAGCCATGTCTTCACCACCAAACCCTAGCCCCTCTAGGTGACATCAAGCCTTCAAAGGTGATGTTTTCCCTCTCATAGGAAAAACATTTGGCATCCGGGCCCTTGGCATCCAACCTATGGGATTCAAGCCCCATGGAAACCCAATCTAGGCTTGTTCCTCCAAAAATGTCCACGAACTAGGTCCTGCAAAGACAAATAAGCACACCCTCCAAGGATCTCAATTCATAATATCATGGTGAGTAAATCAAATCAACAAATGAGCCACCTAAGCATGTGCATCAAAGAATACCTGGTCAAATAATTAAGTGCTCAAAGACATTATGTGATTTGCCCAGCCTAGTTATGGGAGGGTTGATGAGGTGTCCTATTGGGTAGATCTTTCCCTAGGTCAAGGAGTGTTTACGAAGTGATCCCTCTCTAGTCCATGTGAAGTGTATGAATTGGTTAAGGATCGAGACTCACTGGGCATGGGGTTCATGACATACAAGGGGTTGTAGTGTCTCATTGATGGGTGCCTTTGTAGAGGGTGTGTGGCACCTTCCTTTGCAATGCATTTTTACCAAGCCCATTATCTTTCCATTCTTTGTTTCTTTCATGTTTTAAATAATGATTTGAAGGCCACTATCCTGGCGTGGTGTCCAGATAATGACAGTGTCACTCAAAAATACCTTGAGGAAATTAGAAGGTTGGCTCATGATGAGACCCCCTTTATCTCGATTGTGCAACTAGTAGACACTACCTTGATTGGTGGCTAGATGATGGCAAGGTCATACCGCTAGATACCCATGATCATGATAGGTCAGCTCGTGATGAGACCTCCTATATTTCAACTAACCCCCTAAGCATTAATTATTATTTATTCTTGTAGGTCCCCATTTTCTTACAGAGAAGTGTTTCATTTCTTTCTCGGGGATCCCTAGGTGAAGCATATGGAAGGTCTATATATCAGATTTTATCTTTTTATCCAACAACAATCTCCCTGGGCCTTCAACCCCTTCTTCCCATAGAATGATGGACAACCCCTTCTTGGGTCAATACACCCTAAAATCCCAAGAGACAAGGAAATTGTGGGTTTAGGTGATGGAAAGTGGTAAGTATGGTTGGGAATGGTACAATGGCTCTTCAAGGGAGTTCCTAGTAGCAAAACCATTCCCAAGGAAGACCACTTACTAGGGAACAATGTCAATCACCAAGGTGAAACGGGGCAAAAGGCATAATGTCCAAGCATATGTCAAGAAATCTAAAGCAGTCTAAGATACAACATACTCAAAATTCCTTAGATATTGAAATGACACTCATCATAATACCCAACTTGTACCTCATGGAGCAAGGCCCAGTACCTCTCAGAAACCAATTGGTATGGTGGATGCCACCTGAAAATCCTAACCTTTGTGGTGGTGAGAAGGGTCTCCATCTGTGAAAATGGATATTTTTGGTCATGTAGTATCTCTCCACTACATATCTGCAACCTGAGGGCCTCGAGACATAATCTCCTTAGTTATCCCACAAAATGGGGAAAACATCTAGCTCCTACTTAGGTACATGTGCTTGTTGTAGAGTGCATGAGAACTGCAACATCCCCTTGTAGACCCGTGCCTTCCAAAACTCAGACAAAAATATCAAAGCATATAGGGTGGTTTTATCACCCTTCATCCATATACATAAAAAACCAAATGAAAACTAATCTAGAAATACAAATTTTGACATTTTTTTTAAGTTTATAAACTAAGCTTGAAATCAATATGGAAGTAGAGAAAAATGAAAAATGAAATGAATCTAAACTAATACGATGAATCAAGATGCAAATGCAAGGAAAGAAATATGACCTACCTACTTACCTAGGGCTTGGGACCTCAATAATTCATGTGACTTGAACAAAAGGTTGGAGAACAGATCGATCTACTGGTAATGACATCTTTCTCCCATCCAAGGTTGTCTGATAGTACTTTTATTTAGTGGACTTATTCTTGAGAATGTAAGGGCGAAGCCATGAGTTTTCATCTCTTTGGTCATACTTGGGCTTTCCCTTTCTCTTGTCCCACATGAGCACAAGACTTCCTTCACTAAAATTGATGCAAGGTATGTTCTTAGTGTATGGATATGAAGGAGGCTCTTTATTGACCATCCTTTTGATGGTTTCTTCACATTCTTCATCTTATTTCTTCAAAATCTTATAGACCCTGGCTCTTTCCCATGGTACTTTTCATGTTTTTCTTCGTATTCATCTATCCTTGGGAGGATAATATATATGGATTATTCCTGCATAAAAGGACACTCATATGGATCATACTCAATAATCTGTGGAGGTACATCATAATCACACTCACTAACATAGTCAGGGCCATTATGATCCATCACATGTTTATCATTCTTTTCTCGATTGTGCAAGATCTCATAGGTGTCGTCATCCATGGGGATGTATGCATGGGTAAGGATCATGCTAAGGAAACCCCCGAGGGTGGAATACCAGCTCCTTGATAGGAGCATCCCCCAAGAATATGGAACATCGATCACTACTATGTCCATGAGGAGGCTGATATGTGGAAAACCCATTAGAAAAACCTCAATGTCCTCATATACCCCAAAAACCTTGATCCTTTTAGAATCAATACTTCATACATTACCATAGGGCTGGGTTGTCTTCAAACCAAGTTGTTCCATCACATTCAATAACATAACATTTGTTGAGGCCCTGAAATCAAGCAGACAATTGTTCAGGCGGAGGCCATTTATGCCTAATGAAATATAGAAGGGAGGATTCTTGTCCCTTTGTCGATCAAGGTACATAGTATTTAAAATGATAGGATTGGCCTCCTTCTTGGTCGGTACCTATAATATCTTGAATATTTCCCTTTTCACAGAAGGGATCTTGCACATCTCTATCACCAAGACCGTCATATTCAATTTTCCAAACATGCTTGCAAAATCTATATTAAACTGAATCTCATCTGCAGGAGTTGGCTTAGGAAGCAACTCATGCACCAAAGGTGGTGGTGGTGGGCCCACATTCTTTTTCGATGGAAAAAGAGTGCTAGGCTATGATGGAGGGGTTGAAGCTTTATTTCTTCTAGTGTAGGTCAGATATTCCCTCCTCCTTAATTCCTTCTTCCAATCATTTGTTAATTGATTCAAGGCCTACAGTCTCCCCTCTCCTTCTCCTCGTCTTTTGGCATCATTTACCTATTCTTGTGTGACTTATTCCTCTTGTAAAACGTCGATCACATCCATGAAATTCGTATCGTCGGGGGATTCTTCATCTCATGAAAGGCATTCATCTTCTCTGTGAGGTTCTTGGCATGGAAGGCACCAAGCTTTTGTGTCAACCATCCCAACTGGTTTTAAAGTATCTGGGGATTTTTCCTCTTGTTGGGGCCTTTGTTTCCAACCCGTGGCATCTCTCTGTTGTCTGGAAAACTGAGATCTGGAAGTAGATTGATTCGTTTCTACAGTAGTCAAATGTCCCATAATATGATTCTGCACCTGGGTAAATTGAGTACTCATCTGATCTATCTTCTAAGTGAAGAGGGCAATCAGATCGAGAGAACTATTGTTGGAAGCCTTAGTCTTTTCTTATGCCTTGACATGAGGGTACTGAAAAGGATCCTCCCTTGAATCAAGGATATTCTCTCCAATGTCAGCATTGTACTCTTTATCCTATGCCAACGATGTGGGATTCTTAGCCTTCATAATGAAACACAATTTCCCTTCAAAATCATTTATATAAAGGAGACGAATGGATGAGGCTGTAAGACAGAATTGTGCTAGAATCTAGTTGTACAACCTGTCAAATCTGGCATTGATTTCCTTCACTGTCTCATTCTCCCTTTTCTTTATTTGATTGAAATGAGCTCCAAGCATCCCACCATATTTCTTTGTTGACCATCTGATCTTAAATAATATGGAAAAATCTTCATAGTACACGAGATTATTTTCAGGGAGGCCTTTGAACCAATCAAGAGCTTCTTTAGTCAACAATGAGGTGAATAATCTCATGGCTACATCTTCATTCTCAATACTTGCATTTTCCATGTCTTTTCCCATGACATAAACATGATCCTCAAAGGTCACTACATTATTTCCTAGGAACTTTGGAAACCACTTGTTAGACTCTTTTGTCATTGTATTGGGGTATCCATGGATAATGAACATGTTAATGGGTTTGTAGAGGTCCTTTTCCCAAGGGTAAGCCATTGGAGCAAGGGGAAGGGTATCGTGGAAAAGGGTTTTGACAATGGGAGACTCGAGGGGAGGCCTTCTTTGGTATATCTTAGAAGGTTTGAACCTCCCAGGGGGAAAAGGCTTGGAAGAGGAAGGGTTCTGGGAAGGTGGAGTCTCCAGATGAGATTTAAGAGGAGCTCATCAAGGAAGGTGGAAAGGGAATGTCCCTTGGGTGGGGTCGCCAAAAAATATAGGGAAAAGGCTTTGAGATGGCTTTCTAAATTTTCCTTAGGGTTCAGAAGAGGATTCAAAATCCTCCCCGAAAACAACGCCAATATTTTATCGCACAAGTTGTAGGTTGGGAAAATCATGACCGAACCGCCAATTGGCTACAACTTAGAGAGAACTTACCCACTGTCACCTTAGGGATGTGTTCCTGTCACTTTATAGGTGAGGTAGTCACCTCAAGGGGGGAATCCTGGTGACCCTAGAGGAGATTGAGATGGAAAATGATATGTATGGATGGAATCCCCTAAAGGTCAATTTTCTAGATGGAAAAGGGGACTTGGATATGATTCTAGAGGGTTGTTTAAGGTTTCCAATGATTTGAGTAACCTGCCAAGTGTGAATACCTGCCCGAGACACAAAGAAAACCGAGTATATGATATAATATGTTAGTTGGAAAAGAAATTTAATCTTGTTGTCCCTAATTTAAGAAAAAAAAAATGATATTTATCAGCATATACAAGATAATAAAGGATGCAAAATAGATGTTAAAAGTATAATTGAATAAGCAAGAGACAAGGCTGTGAAAGCTAGCTTAACTTGTCAATGATAAAGCAATACTTTAGCACAAAAGCAAGGTTGAAACAAAATCTTACTGAAATGATATTTATCAGCCTTATGGCTGTATCAAACCAAGATTTATAACAAAAAAATCAGCCAATGGAAACCACTTCTAACTAGCTCAAAAAGTGCGCTAGGGTTAGTAGTTTGTTAGGGAAAATTTGTAGCCAATTCCTAGGGTTAGTTTAGGAGTTATATAGGGTTAGAGAGTTATTTTTTTGCATCCCTAATGGTTGTAGGTTAGTTTTGTAACAATCGCAAGTTTTACTGTATGAAAAAGGATGTCTCAATGAGGCAAGGTATCTTAAGGCTCAAGGAACAAAACTCAAGTGATAAATATTTAAAACTTGAAACTTTCACGTTTCTCAATGCAATGTTTTATTTCTCCAATGAAATGATTAGTGCCTTTGATTATGGGTTAATGGGGTCAAAGAAAAGAGCTATAGCTACTACCTCCTTGGGGGTATAAATCATCTTATTATCCAAGGCAAGTAACCTTAGATAGGGTTTAAATCTAAGGGGTGTATGCCCTTATACTTAGAGAACCTTTGCAAACAAGAATTCTATACTTAAAAATATGATGGAGCTAAAGTAGGTGTGTATGCACTTATACTCCCTACCTAGCCTTATAAAAATGAATCTTGAGCTTGAATTATAAATGATAGCAACAATTAAAAAATATTACCAATCCAAATAGAAACAAGATAGACCATAACATGCCAAGATAAAAACCACAATAAAAAAGTAATGACCTCCAAGAGATAGTGCATCATCATCATCAACTCCACAACCAAAGAGAAACCATATCATAGCACAAGATAGCAAAATCCTCAAGGGTAGCGAAAATTTCAGTCCAATACTTCTCACAATGGGAGAGTTATGATATAAAATGAGATCTTATGATCTCTATTTATACAAAATGTCATTGACATAGTTTGTCCACATTAGCAAGGGTTTTACAGGTCCGCAACCCTTATATTACCACTTGAAAAAAGGTAATATTAAACAATTCATCTTTAAATTCACTTTTACACAAAATAAACTCTAGCATAAGGTGACTTCACCCCTTTAGGGGAAGTTTTGACACTAGGAGCAATTCGTTGGAGTTGGAGATGCATAGTTAGGCCTACAAAGGCCACATGTCACTCATCTAAGCTATCTCCTCATGGTCAAAGTCTTCTTCTCCTCAAAACTTCCATGTGTCAGTGAGCCATGTCTTCACCACCAAACCCTAGCCCCTCTAGGTGATGTCAAGCCTCCAAAGGCAATGTTTTGCCTCTCCTAGGAAAAACATTTGGCATGAAAATGCTAGGTCATTTCATTCATAATATATTTTATGCCTCTAAAGGTATGTCTCTCTTATTCGGCATGCGGGCCCTTGGCATCTAACCTGTGGGCTTCAAGCCCCATGGAAACCCAAGATAGACTTGTTCCTCCAAAACTGACCACCAACTAGGTCCTACAAAGACAAATAAGAACGCCCTCCAAGGATCTCAAGTCATAATATTGTCATGAGTAAATCAAATCAATAAATGAGCCACCTAAGCATGTGCATCAAAGATTACCCAGTCAAACAAGTAAGTTCTCAAAGACATTATGTGATTTTCCAAGCTTGGATATGGGAGGCTTGATGAGTTGTCCTATAGGGTAGATATTTCCCTAGGTCAAGGAGTGTTTCCCAAGAGATCCCTCTCTAATCCATGTGAAGTAGATGAAGTGGTTAAGGATCAAGACTCACTGGGCATGGGGTTCATGAAATACAAGGGGTTGTAGTGTCTCATTCAAGGGTGCCTTTGTAGAGGGTGTGTGGCACCTTCGTTTGCAATGCATTTTTTCCAATCCCAATCTCTTTCCATTCTTTGTTTCTTTCATGTTTCAAAGGACAAGTTGAATGCCACTGTCCTGACATGGTGTCTAGATAATGACAGTGTCACTCACAAATACCTTGCAAAAATGAGAAGGTTGGATCGTGATGAGACCCCCTTTCTCTCAATTGTGCAACTTGAAGCCACTACCCTGGCTTGCTGGCCAGATGATGGTAATGTCATACTGCTAGATACCCATGATCATGATAGGTTGGCTCTTGATGAGACCTCCTATCCTCCAACTAACCCCCTAAGAATTCATTATTATTTATTCTTGTAGGTCCCCCTTTTCTTACAGAGAAGTGTTTCATTTCTTTCTTGGGGATCATACCTAGGCGAAGAATCTGGAAGGCCTATATATAGGATTTTATCTTTTTAGTGAGCAACAATCCCTTTGGGCCTTCAACCCTTTCTTCCTATAGAATGAGGTACAACCCCATCTTGGGTCAATACACCCTAAAATCCCAAGAGATAAGGAAATGGGGGGTTTAGGTGATGGAAAGTGGTAAGTATGGCTGGGAACGGTACGATGGATATTCAAGGGAGTTCTTAGTAGTGAAACCATTCCCAAAGAAGACCACTTACTAGGGAACAATGTCAGCCACCAAGGTGAAATGTGGAAAAAGGCATAATGTCCAAGCATATGTCATGAGATCTAAAGCAGTCCAAGATACAAAATACTCAAAATGCCTCAAATATTGAAATGACATTGATCATAATACTTGACTTGTACCTCAAGGAGCAAGGCTCGGTGCCTCTCAGAAACCAACTTGTGTGGTGGATGCCACCTGAAAATCTTAACCTCTGTGGTGGTGAGAAGGGTCTCCATCTATGAAAGTGGATACTATTGGTCATGTAGTCTCTTGGCAATCCATATCTGCAACCTGAGGGCCTCAAGACATAATCTCCTTAGTTATCCCACAAAATGGGGATAACAGGGCCATCAATGAACAATGTGGTTGAGTATAGTGTCATTATAAAGCTGTTGCGTGATACCATTTCATACGGTGTTCAATATTTAGAAGTTCACCTGGATTCCTAGTTAGTTGTATGTCAATTGAACAACAATTACCGGGTGAGATATCCTACACTACTTCGATATTTCCTTCAGGTACAACTTTTAGAATGACATTTTGATTTCATTACTTACAATCATGTACCTAGAACTTTTAATCACATTTCCGATGCATATGCTAATTACATTTTAGATTGGCATTTGTCACATAAATAAGGAACGAAAAAATACATACATTCATACATCCATTTTAAGATATGTAAGTAAAGATGAAGACCAAAATAGTTTTGTATATATATTTCAAAAAATATGGTGTTATAGTACAAAATGGGGCTTGTAGCCCTAGAATACATATATGACTAGTACATCATATAAACACATCATTTATGCCTGAGGTCCTACGTGTGTGTCATGATAACACACTATGGTATTTGTGATATGCTAGAAGAGCCTCATCCACGCACATGGTACACCCACCACCTGCCGGTGCATCGCCTCTGGAAGATCCTCCACTTTCACCATAGGAACCTGGTTCATCAAACGAGACAAGTTTCCCTGTACATTCTATAGGAATATCTCCGCATCCCTGACTACCATCTCATCTCCTTGGCATCTATGTCGATGTCATGGATAACCCTCTGTTTTTTGTGGATCTACATCTATGTCAAAGAAATAACCATTAATACATGATACCATAGAAAAATATTTATGTTTTTGTTTTCCTCTATCAAATTGAAAAAACAAAAAAAAAACAAAATATATAAAATCAATGCTCACTGATCTCTCCAAAGGCATATCTCGGTGGCAATGGCATATCTCAGTCCCCTCAGTATTCTATCCCCTCATAAGGGTAGTCATCGATCTCGATGATATTTCCTCGCCACCAGTGAAAGAAATCATCATTGTAGGGGGTTGGAACCCTACCACCTCTTAGTTGTCGCATCACCTTGGTCCACTGTGACATGGTTGGATCACGTAGATCGTGTGGAATAATCTCTACTCTCAGGCTCAATGTAGGAATTCTCTCAAAGGAAAAACTACACAGTATGGATGTGAACCCGAAGTTACTCATCCTACCAAGTTTGCAGCTCAACAAATGGCTCTTCATGTTAGCCGGTAGTGAGGTGCACCAATCATAAACTGTGGGTCTCAAACACTCCACACCATAGAACATGAGAGGGCTTGATGCTTGATGCAATGAAGTCGATCTTGATATCCGTGTGAGTAATAGGATGACGATATTCAGAATCAAGTTCTCAATCACCCTAATAGGGAGCTAGATCCCCACTTTCTTTGTACTTGCAATGCAGTAGGTGGTGATGTACTCCTCCATAGTTCTTTCACCTCCATCCCCTATGGCTTTGAGATTCACCACCCCATCCCAGTGAGACAATCCTGTTATGAAGTAGATATCATCCACTTCAATCCTCAATGGCTTCCCATCAAGTTTGAATGCCTCGGTCTCTGAATCCCAATAGTTTATCAATGTCTAGAGAAACCTCACTTGGTCCCTCATCCATTTTATGGCCCAAAACTTATAGATCCCACATCTTTGCAAATCCCGTCAGGCCCTTACATCTCTTTCTACTACAACATCAACCTATGCATGCTCCATTTCCCTCCATTCAATCACCATCTTGGAAAGGAAACACCAATCTTTGAGCTAATTTTGTCAAAAACTTTCTCACGAAGTTGTACGCGAGATACCCTTATGAAAATCACGTATAGGGAATCATATACACAGGCCGACATTATATTTCCCACGTACATGAGGTCATGTACATGACCTGATAAATTTCAGCCCGCATACACTCTAGTTTCTAAATTACGACCTCTTATACTCAAAATTTGGACACTAAAACTAGAAATTTAACCATTGAAATGAAAGAGGATAGCATGGGTACTTACTTGGTCCAGATGATTTGAAATTCCATCAATCGTAGCTACTGGAATCGTGAATGGAAGATTGTGGGTAAAATGGCCTAAAATGCACTCTGTGGGTGAAAAAACTCAAATGATATGGTAAATGTCATGTTTTTTACTATTTGTAAAACAATTTCATCCACTTTCTATAGTTTTTTACCCTGTCTTTCATATTTTTGAAACCAAGTGAACTAATTGAGTAGTAGAAGACATAGTTTGAAGTGGTTTTGTCTAGGGTTTCATGGATTTCTAGCACTCTTCATCCCATTCGTGCCCCCGACATGTATTTACCATCACTGGCCTATAGGGTAGGTTTTCACCCTGCTTTGCATTTTTGCATTATATTGTGACCATGATTCATATGCCCTAGGTACGAACCCATTTGGTAGCGGCACATAACCTTCTTGTTTCTACTAGAAGTGTCATTATTAAGTGGTAGAGACTTACCAAACATGGGTACCCTAATTATAACACTTTTTTTCATTTGGCGCCCATGCAGAAATTACCCCATAGGTTTGGGAGTCTCTTAAAGTCCCGATATGACGTTATGTTTTAACCTCATTGATCTTACTCAATCTAATTTTGACCACTACTTATGGGACTCCCACCGAGTCTCGGTTAAGCTCTTTTCTGACTCCAGAAAAAAAGAAAATATTGTTGAGTGAACTTGCCTCTTTCACACTCGTTAAATGGCTTTGAAAGGATGTATATTTTGGTATAAGTTTAAATATTTTTCGGACCAAATAGAATACTTACAAAAAAGGAATACTCTAGTCACTATTGGCTAGAATATTTCTCCTGGGTATTATTTTATACTTTTTCGGGCCTAGAGGACTAAATCTATGAAAAAGGACATTTTTGAGATAAGTTGTAATTTCATCCCATTATCCTGCTTGCATTGTTGAGCCTAATGTCAACTCCTGCTTTCTCGTTATAAGCCCCTTTTCCCCAAAAATTCTCAACATTAGCTAAGAAAATCCTTCTATATATCCTTTGCAACTTGACGTCCCTTTACCCATAGAGGAAACATCCCCCGAGTGTCCATGTCCTGTATGCACTTCCCTGGATTGAGCATAGGTATGTTTCGCTGCTTGGAACTAGTTTCCTACTCGCGACACTCATTTCCTCTCCTGTATCATAGAATTTATTTGCCTATGAAAAAAACAAAAAAAGATGGACGGGAAAAAAATATTATCTCCTATCGGCAACAATTGTGTCTCCTTTGAACAACGCATAAATTATTGAGTCCATTTCATCCAAGGTTTGGTTTTATCATGACCTCAGGAAGCTAACCTCCTTACTTAGAGTATACTCCTATGACTAGTTACTCTTCCAGTCCCTATGGAGAGTTTTCTTATGCCTCTTGTGTCACGAGCTTTGATCAATGATCAGTTTTAAGTCTATGTTTCTTGAGTTATTTCTCTGTCTCATGCTCTTGTTCAAAGGAAGTCTAAGCCTATGTCGACCATTCCTCATAACTCGTTGACATTTCATGTAGGCCATCCCCTTACAAGTGAACTTCAAAATCACATGAATCTATTTTACTACCTTGCACCCTGGTCCTACTTTCATCATTGGTAGGTGACCTTGAACCCAATAGATGGCATCTCTCCATTGGTCACTGACTAGGGGGTTTCCCTTATGTTCAACAACAAGAAATTTATTCACACATTGAGATTCATGCCATGTCTTGGATTCCATTAGACCCTAGTGGTAGTTTCCTTCCCTTTGTCAACAATTTTGATTATTGGCTGGTAGTCAAAGGGTCTCTTTCATGTACTACTTACATCTGGTGCATGTTAGAGACAAACATGGTCGTTGGTTCATGAACATCCTATTCATCTGAGATCTTACTAATCATTAAGCTATTGCTTTGCACCTAGTGATGATTATGAGAGATGCCTTAATGATCTCCTTTCAGTGGCTCTCCTTCCATTGACTTTAACTCAAGTATTATGGAATCAAGATCTAGAGTTATATGAGTACCTAGAGACTTGCAGTCATTAGTAGCAGGTTATCCGACCATCAACAGTTGGGAATACATTAATGTCTCTTGATCGATGGATTCTTCAAGTGTTCGACCTCAACACCCTTATTCACACTCATGGAATGTACTCGGTTCTTTGACACCTACTTTCATTATTGGTGAGTTTTCTTGCATTTGTTAACAATATACCTCAATGATCAATAATCAAATTAAGTCTCATTCTATTCGAATTCAACCCCTTTATTCACAAGATGTAGACTTGCATCTTCAATGGTGTAAAAGAACTCTAGTTCATAGTAGCGGATCTCATATATGTTGTTGTCTTTCATCGGACCAATACCTATATGACTTCAGTAATCATGGAGGATCATATTGTACTCCATTGTATACATATATCTTCAGTTTATTTTAAGACCGGACTCCACTGTGTCTTGTTCGTGACTATGAAAGCCTATGACATGTGTCCACTGTGTATTTCTTATTCATGGCCATGAACAACTATTTGATATCTATCCACATGGATCTGCAGTCTAATTCAATTTGGCATCGATGTCTATAGAGTTAAGATGAATTGTAATATTCTCATGAGTAACTATTTTTTCCAGCTGGGTCCTCATTACTCCACTTCTGGGAATTATGATGTATTTCGGCCATCGCATTTGCTTCTATGACCTAACACATTAGTGGGAATTTGTTATAGAACAATTTTCCACACTCCATGCATCTTTCTTTGATGGCCTTCCATTTCCCTCTATAGACTCACATTACCCCATTTTTTTCACACCAGAGCTAAAAATACAATTTTTTTACCATATATGCAGGTCACACTTAGACAACTCGTGTATAAGCAGGTTGTTCCATTACATCCCATGTACATCAAGTTTTGTGCTAAAAAATTAAAAATATGTCAGGTATCCATGCCATGTCACTAGATCCATGATCTTCCATATACTGTAAACTCTCCGACCCAACCCTTCAATTTCATTTGGAGGCTATAAATTGAGCCATATACAAGCCTTTGAACACACACATCATTGAGAGAAAAGACTCTCTCGAGAAATTTCACTTCATATTAAGTCTACATCCCTTTTCCCTTGAAAGTTTGAACTCATTGTGTTCAGCCCCCAAGCTCTTCCTGTCTTGAGATGGAGAACCTCATTGACTTCTACTACTTGTGAGCTTTCCTTTGTGGAGGATTGAAGTGGTGAAGGCCCAACTGGAGGGACTTAGTTTCTCGATTCTGATATGTGTCGTTATAGAAGTTTGTCGCCTATGTACTTCTGTTGATTACATTAATAGAAATACTCTTTTCTCATCAAATTATATGTCGCAAATATTTACATTACTTTCCATGGGAATATTTGTTATACATCTTAATGAATTATTCTAGTTTATATGCTAACTTTCTATATAATTGATATATGCTTATATATCTTGATTGTCGAGGACAACTTGCAGGCATCAAGCTTTTGGTCATAAGCTCAGTCAAGGTATTTTTCGGATGTTCGGATGAGGTAGGTACTTAGCCTTCTCTTGTTAGCATTTCCATTTATCTAGCATACTTGAGTTTAGAGTTGATTTTTGGGTATCGTTCCTTATGTTGTGGTTTACCCCTTTCCAAAGAGATTTTCCTTGTAACAACTAGAACCCTATAAATGTAGAACCTTGATGGGTTTCTGGTAATGAGTTTGTCCTCTCCTTGTTTGTGAAATCCTTCGCAATATGGATCATTGAGGGACTATGTAGAAGTGAAGGGATACATGAGCAAAGAAGAGTGAGTGCAACAAGGAAGATGCAACTCAGGGATTCTTATGGCATGATAGCTGTAATCATGAGGGTGTGTCAAATGGAACAGTGAGATGAATTCTTTCCTGAAGAGGTTCTATGGAATACAGAAAATGACTTCTATCTATAGTATGAATACATGAATTGGTGCTTGGAAAGTAGAGCACCAAGAAGACAACAAGCTTCCAATAGAAAAGGCATGGAGCTTTTTGAATAATTTTTGGATTGTACATTGTATATAATGCACTAAGGACAATGCATACATAAGGGGGAGGGGAATGTAATACCCTAGGTTGACCCCTAGTTGTAATTGTACAAATGTTTTATAGGATGGTGATCTAGGACATTATAGGCCATAGTGCTTATGTGATTATTAGGTCGGAGAGCCTAGATGTTAAAAGGATAGTGAGTCTATTATTGTAAAATGTAATTAAACTCAAATAATCAATAAAAGTACATCACCGCTGTAGACCAACCCACAAATGAGTATGGGGACATAAACTCCATTAGAGAGGGTAAGGGAACTAAGAGTCTAGGAAAAGGGATAAGCTAAGGGGGATTAAGCCCAAAGGAATATTATAATATTATTCCTAAAAGGCTAAAGTATGGATATAACTTTATATATCCTAAGTTTCTAAAGAGGGGACAAGGGAGTCCCTTTGGTTCCAAGTGTCACTTATGGCACATGCAAATATAATTGGGGAGATTAGTTCATTCCTTCATCATTATTATCATTCACTCATCCATGCCACCATCTGTATTAGTACCTAGTATTGTTGCAGGCTGAAGAGGTGGGTTATTAGGCCCGTATATTGAAGAGGTGGGTTGTCAGGCCCATACGTTGAAAAGGTGGGTTGTTAGGCCCATATGTTGAAGAGGCGGGTTTTCATTCCTGTATGTTGAAGAAGTGGGTTGTCAGTCTTGTGAGTAGTTTTCTCTAGGTGAGAAACTACTCGTAATTTTTCCCTAGTGCGTTGGGCAATAGCTACAGGGCTTTGAGACTTTCTATCCAGCCTATTGTTGAAGCCTCAAAATGGAAGTGGGGAAACTGAGGGACTGTTGAGTATGTGTTATATTCTTTGCAGGAGTAGTAGTGTTTGCATTGTGCTAGGTGCACAGGGGGGTTTGAGGGGGGAGAAAGCCCCTCGTGCGGGGGTTCAAGGGAAATGCCCCTGAGAAAAAAATTTCTTCCTCGGGAAACATGTCACATATTTAGGTGGTTTTTTGGCACATGGTTTCTTTGCCGATGGTTTTCTATTTTTGGTTAAGGAATTAGGGTTGTTGACTAATCCAAGTCATTGGGTTAGGGTTTTGGATGCCGCTAGCTCCTATATGTATATTGTATTGTAAAGAATGTATCACTATGAATGAATATAGAATATGCTGGTTTTCCTGGTTTGGGTTTCCAGGGGAAAAATCTCTGTATAATGTTTTTATCTTCCATTGTATCTTTTCTGTTCTTTTACTAAAAATCTGTTTGCAGTAAATATTGTACAAGGTTAAAATATACATTTGGTATCAGAGCTTTGTTGGCTTCAGGGGGGTGCCTTTGTGGTCAAGGGTTTCGTTCGAGATTGTGATAAGCTTTGTTACAATGGGAGATTTATGGTATTGATTTTTCAAGTGAAAAGAAATGGCGAACAATTTGAAAATGGAGATCGAGAAGTTTAATGGGCAAAGTTTTGAGTTGTGGAAGGTCAAGATGGAATATCTGTTGGTGGACAGAGATCAATGGATCGCAGTAGATCTAGGTACTACACTTATAGGAACTTCAATAGATGACTACAAAAAGTTGGATCGGAAGGCAAAGAGCACAATCCGACTGTGTCTCTCAGATTCAGTATTACTGAATGTGTCAGAGGAAGCTACAACCAAGGATTTATGGGATGAGTTGGGGAAGTTGTATCAGTCTAAGTCCCTAGTAAATAAACTATTCCTGAGAAACAAGCTATATAACCCGAGGATGGGAGATGGAGACTCGGTGGTAGAGCATTTGAACGCCTTCAATACTGTGGTAAGTCAGTTAGTATTTGTTGAGATTAAAATTTCAGATGAAGATACATGTATCAGTTTACTGTGTTCTTTAACAGACTTGTGGGTTAGTCTAGTTGTGGCCATAGGTAGTAATAAAACTGCCTTGAAGTTTGATGAAATGGTCTCATCCTTGTTGTTGGAGGAGATGAGAGGAAAGAATATGGAAGGACAGAGAACAAACACATTATTTGTAAGAGGACGTTCCCAGGAAAGAAATAGATCTAATTTCTCAAGTGGGAGATCTAAATCTAAGGGCAGATCTAAATCTCCCAAAAAGTTTGTAAAGGTATTTTGGAGATGTGGAAAAGAAGGGCACTACAAGAAGCAATGTACATCCAAAGTTGAGAAAAAGAAGGGATCTGAACAATCTCCTTCTACAGAAGAAAAGACCTCCAAGGAAAGAGGGGATCTGTACTTTTCTTCTTCAAGCACACATGTAGATCATGAGGGATGGTTGGTTGACTCTGGTGCATCCTTTCATATGACTCCCCATAGGGAGTGGTTCTGCAAATATGAAAGGTATGATGGAGGTAATTTTTTCTTAGGTGATGATTCAACAACCAGAATCATAGGACGAGGAAAATTCAAGTTGAGGCTCATAGATGGAAGGATTAGAACACTTCCTGGTGTTTTTCACATCCTAGGTTTGGCCAGAAATTTGATTTATGTAAGAAAAATGGACGATGCATGGGTAAAAACAATATTTGAAAAGGAAACCTGCATGATGGTTTGAGGAGCAATGGTGTTGCTTAAGGGATTTCGGTTTGGAACTCTGTATAAGATGCAAGGAAGCACTATTAGTTATGGGTGTAATAGTTCCATTGTTTCTGAGATTGGAGTTGAAGAAGAAAGAACTCCTACAGTCTCTGGATAAAATGTTATGATGTGGCATCAAAGACTGGGGCATATCGGAGAGAAGGGTCTTCAACTACTACACGGTAAAGGTATGGTTGAAGGTATGTCTAACTGCTCTTTGGATTTTGATTTCTGTGAACATTTTCTATATGGGAAGCATAATCAGGTAAGATTCCCCTCTGGTGCAACGAGGGAAGAAGGAATTTTACAACTAGTTCACAACAATGTTTTTGGACCTGTGTCGGTCCCATCATTGGGAAAATCTATGTACTATGTCTCAATTATTTGATGACTTCTCAAGGAATACTTGGATATATTTCCTTAGGAAGAAATCCAAAGTCTTTGATAGGTTTAAAGATTTTAAGGCTCTTTTTGATAATCAAACAAAGAAAAGAATTAAGGTGTTGAGGACAGATAATGAAGGAGAGTTATGAAGGAATGAATTTGAAGAATTATGTAAGAAGTGCGGTATAACAAGGCAGAAGACTACTCCATATACACCTCAATAGAATGGAGTTGCAGAAAGGATGAATGGGACACTGATGGAAAAAGCAAGGTGCATGCTTAGTGGTGTCGGGTTAGGGAAATAATTTTGGGCAGAGGAAGTGGGCACTGCATGTTATCTGGTCAATAGATCACCCTCATCAACGTTGGATGACAATACTCCACAAGAGGTATGGACTGGTAAGGAACCTTGTCTCACACATCTCAAGGTATTTGGATGTGATGCATATGTTCATGTTCCAAAGGAAAATATGAGTAAGCTAGATAAGAAGGTTGGAATTTGTATCTTTATTGGATATAAAGATGGTCTCAAAGGTTATAAGCTTTGGAACCCAGAAACTAAGAAGGTAGTGTATAGCCGAAATGTGGTATTTAGAGAAATGAAGGATTTTGTTAAACAGGAAGTCCTACCAAGTAAGGAAGAACCAGAGAAAATCGAGTTTGATTTAAATGATGATGAGTCAGACTCTACAAAAGAACATGAATCAGATGAAGAAAATCCTCATACTCTAGTATTGAGGAGATCGGTTCGAGAAAGAAGGATATTGGAAAGGTATACTCCATCTGATTTCCATTCAAATGTTTCTTTGTCTATTACTGATGATGATCCTAGAACTGTCAGGGAGGTAGTGGATTCAAAGGATGGAAATCTCTGGAAAAGAGCCATGGATGAAGAAATGGCATCTTTGGATAAGAATGAGGCTTGGGATATAGTGGAGTTGCTGACTGGAAGAAAGCCCATTGGAAGCAAATGGGTATTTAAAAAGAAGATGAATGTAGAAGGAAAAGTGGAGAAATACAAATCTCGGTCAGTAGCAAAGGGTTACTCCCAGGTTGAGGGAATTGATTTTCGTGAGATTTTTTCTCCTGTTGCCAAGTTAACCTCTATAAGATTTTTGTTATCTATTGTTGTTGCATTTGATTTTGAAGTAGAACAGATGGATGTGAAGAAAATATTCCTACATGGGGATCTGGAAGAAGAAATCTATATGAAGCAACCAGAAGGTTATGCCGTGAAGGGAAAGAAGGAGCTGGTATGCAAGCTGAAAAGTCCCTGTATGGTTTAAAACAATCACTAAGGATGTGGTATCAAAAATTTGATACTTATATGTTGGGAATTGGCTTCACAAGAAGAAAAGTTTTTACTTATGAGAGTTGAACCTAGGTGAGAAGGAATCACCCTAACTAAATCCAATTAATAAAGTCCTTACTTATATAGTACTATCAATATTTTATTTATACATGAATACAACAAATACTTAAAAAAAGATATTTCTTAAGACAAAACAATCCAATTATCTTTTTGGGGTTGGGATAGTGTAGTACTTTCACTATGCTTTGAATCCGTAATGCCAATGAATATAACAATAACATGCATAACAAAAAAATCATGTTGTTTTGCATATGTTTACACAATTCTCTGATAAGTGGGTTTCTCAAAAATTGAATGCAATCCAGTTGTCCCTATCTCCAATCACCAGGGTAAACAAAATCAAAGTAAATTGTTAACTCCTGAAAGCCAATAACCAAGAAGCGAGAAAGTTTCTTTTGAACTCAAATATTTAAATCCACTCTTAAAGGACATCTGGCATGGTTCAGCTTGAAGCTGAGATTTTAACCTTTGTAGCTAAATTGAAGTTTTCTTCAAAAATCTATATGACCATGAAATGTTTATCTCTATAGATCAACCAATCAGAGTATAGTTTCAATATCCAACCATAAGTAGTGAGAGGATAGAAATATGAAACCAACTATTATTAAAGGGTTTAAGAAGTAATATCTCCACTCTTGATAGATGATTTGTCAAATCTCAATATGGAATCAATTTCCAGGCATGCATAGAAGAATTTGATCCCACCGTGCTTCTAGCATGTGCATTATAAGAAGAAAATCTTACCAGATTCAATTCTAGCATTACTCATGTTTGTTCTTAAATTGCTCCTCCATTGGTAGGCCCCTCAACTTGTTTTCTATGTTCATTTCAAGCACTGTAGAAGCAAGTGAAGGAAGTGCTTATTGAATCGTTCAAGCGTTGTAGAAGCAAGTGAAGGAAGTGCTTATTGAATCGTGCATTAGTGAAGCTCCAATTTTTTTTTTAGTGTGGTGTAAACATATCACCCTAGTACCAAACAATGAACACATGCACAAAGTGTCATAGCTTGTATTCTTTTCTTTCCAACTACTTAATCATTTGGGAACATGAGAAAGCACATGGCCATGCAAATCTAGTCTGTGAGTAATAAACAACCTACTATGAATGGTATATACATAATCGAATCACCTTAATATGTACATCAAGATATATCCCATGATATATATACCACTTAACAAAGAAATGAATGTTGTGTAGTACGTTGAATATTGTAAGACAATCTAATCAGTGTCGCTCAAGTTCAGTCACAAAAGTTCACAAGGTGTTGGCATTCGCACAACACTAATGGGAGGTAAATTTAAAACGATATGCAATGCTTATTTTACGTCAGTTTCTAATGCAATAAAAAGGAGGAGGAGAATCTAGAAGTAAAAGAAATGTCATAGGTTTAAAAAAAGTTGATTGGCGATCATTCTCTACCAAAAGAATCTAGGCATTTTGGTACTCTTGATATCAAAGTCCATAACAAGATTATGCACTTTATACTTTATTTAGGTTGGAAATATTTACTTAGCATAGCAAGCTCTAGTTGTTAGGATATGTTATGAGTTAATTAGTTGGTGAATAGTGATAATGAATTTAAATATTAATAATCATTACATATAATATTCAATAAAAATATGTTTTCTTTTAAGAATAAAATAAATTTTATATTTTTTCCTAATGAATTTTATATTATATTTTAGTTTTCAAATTTATAAAAATTAATTAAGTGAATAAAAAAATAATAGTATTAGAATATAATGATTTAAATAAAAATGTTACTATTGCTTGCCCCAATTTATATCACTAATTTTCTTATTACTTTTATATCTATTCATCCAGGCTTTACACTTGATTTATACTCATTTAAGGTTGTCTGCGAGGCTATCTCACTTTATTGGATTTCAAAAGAGATTTTAGAAAAGCTAAGGATACTCAATTTTCATTTTCTTTCGTCAAGAAATTTAGAAAAGAAGAACATCCATGAATAGATGTGAAAAGATTGATTGTTCCAAATTGTACAGGAGGGTGGCTTTTGCACCCAAAAGCAGTTGGAGATTAATCAAAGGGGAGGGATTGTGGGTTCAAAGTGTTAATCAAAAGTACATTTCTCTTGAGTCTCTAGAGGACTGGATCCAAAGACCTTCAAAAATTTACATAATAATTTTTTAGTGATGTGGAAAGTTTTTGTATTGGTTTTTGCCTTAGTTAGTGAGGGTTTGGTTTGGAAAGTTGGGGATGGAACAAAGGTAAGACTTGGGGAGAACCTTGGGTTTGGAATAATGTGGATCATAAGCTTCTTGAGTTGACGATTCAAACTGTAGTGTACCCTTACACTACCCAGGTTCACCCAACCTCTCAAATCATCATTCATTACATGGATGTAAAAACAAATGCATTTAACCAGAATTAAACACACATAAAACTCAGAGTAAGATATATGGATACTTCTATAATTAAATATTCCATAGCATTCGTCATTAATTCATTGACACAGCGGAAAACATGATACAAAACAGCAGAGTCATGTCAAATGTATTAAAACATAATTCAGATTACTTATCTTTGATCAGCTGGAGAAATCACCAACCAAGTGCAGGCCTTCCACGAACCTCCCAGCCTTAGACCACACTGTTCATCAGCTCAACAGTAGGTCACCCCCGAGCTGGGACCGAACTCCACTCCAAGGCAAGGAATCTAGACTCAGGCTGAGGTTACAGGGAAGACAACACATACACATTCAACAGGAAGAAACTCTCCTAGGAATCTCCCACGCTCACTGCACACAGACCCTCATT
>JZKD02S2323934.1:180200-194115 GCA_000966675.3 Picea glauca | reverse complement strand
TCATAGAGCCTGCTTATATAGGTTAAGAGGAGCTTAACCTCTTGAGTTATCTTTAGAACAAGTTGGGAACTTCCTCCTTAGATCAGGGATCTCTTGATGAAACCAATAATTCGAATACAACCGCCTCCTAATATTGAAATATTCTCCCCTTATTCTCCTCAACGAGCCAACTACTACCTCAAATTAGGCAGCGCTCTCTTAGAAGGGGCATTAGAGTGTTGTAGCGCTCCCTGGTAAGCTTTAGGGAAGTGTTAGCGCCTTCAATATGAGTAGCGCTCCCTCAGAGGGGGCAGGGGAGCACCAACGCTCCTAAGGCTGATATAGGGGAGCGCTCCCCCTCAAAACCTTTGTTTCAGAGCTCTCTTCAGGTGTTAAGAGTTATTTGACTTTAGTAAACCAGTTCTTCTTCTTCAAACCAAGCACATGAGGTGTTTTAAGTGTCTCCTTAGTGTCGTCAACATGGCAGTATGCTCGAGCATCATTTGTGACACTCGTGACCAACTTGCGACACTTGCGAAAGCTGTAAGGAAGATGCGACACTTACGACAATTGAGAGGAACATGCGACACTTATCCAGTTGAGTAATTTTGACATGTAATAGACTTTGTTACTTGTGTAGGTCGTTGGAGTACTGTGCCGAGATGTTGTGGTCTTGGGTGTGGCAATCAGGGATTGGGCACTTTTTTCACTCGAGCCTTATCCTTTGTGCTTGGGTGAGTCATTGATACTGGCACCGAGTTCATTCATGATAGTGTCAGTGAAAGAACTATTGAAGTGGTGCCTGACCATGAAATCCCTGACTTTCCAAGGTAGAGAGATGAATTGACTTTTTCTTTTTTCATGGGAAAAATGCAGCCAGTAGGTGTACTTCCTTGATATTCCAACAAAAAGCATTGTACCAGATATGTGACATGGGTCAAATTCACAGTTCAGCTTCTTACACATAGATAGTCCAGGGTATGGGTAGAAATTCACCACGGTGAAAATTAAATAAGATGACATAAAGAATTTCTTTTGACTTTTGTATTGCAATAACTGGGAAGAGATTTCAATGGAAATCAACTTGCAACAATGGAATATGGCTTCCTCCTTGACCATAAAATATAAAATATATAGAATCATATGAGAGATGCTAGTTGCACTTTCTTGTTTCATTATCCTCATGAAAATCCATGCAATTTGTCGAAAAAGGATTTTAAATGCACTAACCTATATTATGGCTATGTCCCAGGTAGTGCCCGTTGGGTTCTGTAAGAACTTCGGCAAGAGGTCCAATTCATTACCATGCTTCTTTAAGAACTGTCTGCAATTCTCGCCCTTGAAAGTATTCATTGGGTCGGGAAGTGTTAACATATTTCGAAATACTTGAGGGGATAGGGAGACTTGGGAATGGTTTCCCATATGGATAATTTGTTGGTTTGAAATATAGTTATCGGCGCAGCATGTGACCAACTCCTTAATGTAAAAAAATTTGGGGACATAAGCTACCGCTACAATCCATATGTCGAAATAACTTTCTTTGGGGAAGAAGGGGAAAAGTAGTAGTCATAAGCTATGGAGCACTAAAAAATCTAGTCCTCATGCCCGAAAATATTCAGGGTATCTCCATAGAAATGTTGTCGAGCTGCAGCCATAAATTGATGAGAACGTTCCTTTGCTCCTCATAGTATTTAAAATGGACACTGCAACATCATAATATAATCTACGGTAAATCTTGGTTCAATTTGTTTTAATGGGAGATGTCCTCGACCTTTTCTCCTTTTAATGCTAATATTTCTGATCTGTCTGGTGATTCATGACTAATAAAGGCATAATTAATGTGCATTGGGAAGTGGGCAAAGTTGGCGAGGATGGACGACAGTGAAAACTGCTTCAAAAATTTTGTGTACCTGGAATCCCGACAACCCGTGAATCTGTGAGAACAGGAGCTGAACAATCCACTAAGTATGGAAAGGCGGGGTACAATTCTTTCAAAAAGTTGAGGTAAATAACCATTTTTCTAAGTTGATATTGCATTCTTTCTATGATGATGCCTTAAGAAAACTAAAATAAGAAACTAATCACATTCCATAATATTCTCCCATTAATGCATTTTAATGGGATGTGTCCTCGAGCTTTCTGTGTATTAATGCCAATCTTTTCGAACACTTGTGATGCGTTGTCACTAGTAAAATCATATTTAATGTGCATTGGGAAGGGGCGAAGGTGGCAGGGATGGAGGGGAGTGAAAAATGCTTTGGTGATTTTTTGAACGTGGGAGTTTGTGGTCAAATTGTAGATCACCCAAGTTTTGGATGCAATATTTATACTCCAAACATGGGGCATGAGATTTCAATAACGCATACCTAGGAACTCGCAGCCATAAAATTGGCTAAGTAAGGAAATGAAAGCGGTTAGTCGGACTCGTGATGTCAAGATATAGATGGATATAGAATTTGTGAGTCTGCCACCTGGGAGATTTCTATCATAGAAATGCGACTAAGTATATAATAGGAAAAGAAGAAAGGGAGCCAAGAACTTTATGCTCGACAAATGAACACTTTGTATGATAATTGTCAAGCAATAGAAATACATTGACTATGGGGCATGATAGTTTGGGGCATGGGAGTTCCATAGGGCCTAGTTGGGAACTGGTGGGCATAAAATTGGGTAAGTATGGAAACAAACAATAGTCAATTAGACTCGTGATGTGAAGATATAGATGGATATTGAATTTTTGAGTCCGTGACCCCGGGAACCTGCGAGCATAGGCATGCGACTATGTATAGAAGTAGAAACGGATAATAGAGGGGAAGAAGAAAAGGGAAAAAGAGGCAAGTATAGAAGAGAAAAAAAAGGGAGTAAAGAAATTTATGCATCATAGAACAACACTTGATATTAACTATGGAAAGGTGGGCCGATTAGACGGATTTATCGTAGGTAGAGTGAAGCTTGCGAGTTCTAGGAGCCCAGGGTAGAATTGTAGATAACCAGAGTTTTGTGTGTAAGATGTATATCTGAACACGGGGCATGGGAATTCGATAATGGCTTCAGGGGAACCCGCGGCCATAAAATTGGCTAAGTGTGGAAACGAACTATTGTCGATCAGACACTTGATGTGGAGATATAGACATATGTAGAATTTCTCACTCCGCCACCCTAGGAATCTGTGAGCATAAATATACGACTAAGCATAGAACCAGAAACAGATAATACAGGGAAAGAAGAAACATGAAGAATGGGTAAGGATAGAATAGGGAAAATAAAGGGAGCAAAGTACTGTATTCGTGACACAAGAACACTTATTCTGATAATTATCAAGCTATAGAAACACAACAACTATGGGAAAAGTATTTTCAGCCATGGAATATAGTTGAAGCTCAACGGATTCTAGTTCAAGATAAAATAGATGTTTATATCTATCTCAACAAGCAATAGACAAAATATATGAATTGGCACATTTATATGCAAGCATTCAGAATAAGTCATCATAGGTAGAGTGAGGCCTGGGGGTTCAAATCTGTGGTCGAATTGCAAATAACCGAAGTTTTGGGTGCAAGATGTATACCACAAACACGGGGCATGAGAGTTTGATGGCACTTAGGCAGGAACCCACGACCATAAAATTCGCCAAGTATGAAAACGAATGGTGATCGGTTGGATTCGTGATGTAAATATATAGATGGAAATGGAATTTTTCACTCTGCCATCTCAGGAACCCACGAGCATGGACATGGGACTAAGTATAGAACCATAAACGGATAATAGAGGGGAAGAAGAAAAGGGAGAACATATAAGTATAGAAGAGGAAAAATAAAGGAAGCAAAGAACTCTATGGCTCACAGATCGACACTTAGTGTGATAATTATCAAGCGATATAAACACATCAACTATGGGAAAAACATATAGCTGGACAAATTGGACAACGTATGCAGACCAAAGTTTTTTTGTAACCACACCTCTTAGTCTCAGTCATACACATTGTATTTGTTGTGACACATTACACTCCATCCTTGTGCCCAATTACATGATTCTTGTTTCAATGTAGCAATACAGAGAATACAATGGACATCAAAGCAAGTTGCTACGTAGGAACACATGAAAAAAAAGATGGAGTACAAATTTATTTATTTGAATACAACAACATAGAAAATAGAATTGACATAAACACAATTCAATGTACAGGAAGATATGGAGTATCCAAGGAAAAAAATAATAGAGCTGCAAATTAGTGTAACAAATATAGACAAAGTAAATGAAAAACAATTGGATATGGAACACGTGTATAAATATGCACCTTTGCATGGATTCTTCTAATCTTCTAGTGAAGAGTTCTTTGTCGTGTCTAGTTTTCCAGTTTGTTTCTATGAAAAAAAGCAAAAAACAAAATGGACATGAACATAAGTTGACATCTAAAGAAAAAAACGAGGAATATGTACATAGAGTAAATAAAATAAAATAAAAGGAATAGAGTAACAGATAGTGTTAGAAGAATGTACTATTTTTTTTTGTTTTTTTGTTCATTCATGTTTGTGTATATATAAAAATTTGTGTAAAAAAGGTTTGTGCCCAAAATCAATTACAAAGCAGGGAAAACTAAGTAGTTGGATAGCGTGGTTTTCTGCAACAAGATAGACAGATGTGCTTTGAAACATAGAAATATGATTTTGCAATATGTTTGATGTATATTTCATAATTCAAGTGCAATACAAATTGTATCGTGATCAGACCAGTATGTGTACAAACCAGGCAAAACTAAGAAGTTAGATAACTTGGTTTTCTGCAACAAGCTAAACATATATGCTTTGAAACATAGAAATATAATTTTGCAATATGTTTGATGTATCTCTCATAATTCAAGTGCAATACCAATTGTATCATGATTAGACCAGTATGTGTCTAAGATAAAGATGTTGTACTGAGAAATGGGAACATTCAACCATACATGGTCAATAAGTGTGTTTTGTACATGACTTGTGTTGTTCAAAAGAAAGCGGAAATTGTATTTGCACATGTAGTTTTCCAATTCTTTTGTTCTGTCATTATTTTGTAGCATGTTGATATTTAAGTCTTTTACAATGACAATGGTTTCGTTCAGATGCAAATGTTCCAATGCATTGGAAAGAACATTTAGTATGTTAGAGAATGTTGCATGGGGAGCAGCATAGAGATTCAGTATTGCAATTTCCGATCCATTGAAAAATACTTTTGCAAGCACCATCTCAACATTGTTTTCTTTGAAATGTATATGCTCCAAAATTGTTACATGTTTTTTCACCAATATCATCACCCCATGTGTAATGTAACTCGATATGAAATTGTGATTTGGAAATTGTTTGTTTTGCATGCATAATGCCATGTATATTTCATGTAAGCATAGAATATTGGATTGCATTGTGTCATAGTCATTGAGTATATCATCCATATGTGCATGTAAGTTGTGTGTGTTAAGTGAGAGAATTGATACAGATGAGTTTGTTTGTATGGATTGGTAATCATACTGCAGATGCCACTTTGCGGTAGTCCCGAGGTGTTGCATCTCAATACCAACTTTGTGTTTGACTTTGAATTTATCTTTTGTAAGAGGACTTAGTAAATACAAGGAGTCTATACTTATGACATGGGACACTGTTGTGTATACAAGTCCATGTATTCAAATTCCAGTAGGCTCAAATGAAACACTATCAAGTGTTATTCCTTGCGATCTGTGGGTTGTACGTGCACATGCAAGTTTAATTGGAAACTGTTTTCGAATCTTTAGTCAACCTGTCTTTGCTGATGTCGATACTGGTTTTGGTATTTGCAATATAGGTGTCCAATCGCTTGCAGTGCTTGAATTATATAGATAATCCAACTTGTTTTCTTGTCGGTGGCCTATATGCGGTTCATGGAACTTAATCCAGAGGACATCAAGTTTTTTTTGTTTTGGTATAGCCTTTTATTATTCCATCTGCACCATTAACCAAGCCATCCTATGAATCATAGTTGCAGGCATATATTTCAACCAACATGTCTACTTTCAGGACAATCTGCAAAGGTAAAGTGGTTGTATGTTCATGATGTGGCACATTTCCATGGTTGTCTTCTTCGAGGTCAATTGAATTGATGATGATATCATCACCAGGCATGAGCGATAACATGAACTTGTTATGCATTGCAACATCCCTATTCATGTAGAATAGGTAAGGGAAGGTTGGGTTTGTTGGTGCAGGTCACATGCACCTCGAATTGATATATGTTAAGTCATATTGTGTTTGGTTGTTTGTCCGCATTTTATTCAGAATTGTAATAAATGTTTCATTTTTCTAGCGCATTGTAGTATGCAATTCAAAGAATTTAATATTATATTTCCATAAGTCATGTGTCATTGTTTTCATGTTGACCGTAGGTTGTTCAAATATCAAAGAATATTGGATGGGTTGTAACTGGTAAAGATCCCCACAGAATATCATGTCAATGTTTCCAAAGTATTTTGTGTGCACATGTTTTATGTTTTTTAGCCGATTTTCAATGGAATACAAGAAGCGAATTTCAATCAAAGATGTCTCATCTATGAAGACAAGTTGTAGTTCGTCATAAAGCTTAGACAAGGTATCTAACATTTCCTTGTTGAGTGGAAGAAACTGTGACTTGTTAAAAGGCATAAAAAATGCAGAGTGGATTGTTGTTCCACCTGCATTATATGCAGCTTTTCATGTGTATGCAACTATTAGGCCCTTTGGTTTCATAGGATCAGAGGAATTGTTTGAATCATAGATTTGTATAAGCATTTGGAATAGTGCTTTTGTTGTGAATGTATTGCCCGTTCTTGCTCCACCTATAAGGAACAAGGGCACATGAGTATGCATGCTCAAGCATTTTTTAAACACAATGTCCTTTAGAATTGTTTGGTGTTCTCGATTCAACAGACGTCTGATTCTGTGCTATTCGTTATTTTCAATAAAGAAAGGATGTTTTGTGACTTGAAAACCAAGATTGATACATTTTTCAATGTTGTGTACTCAAGGATGAGGAAAATCTGCTTGCAAGTCATAGGACTCGTAGGGAGTTCTGGTTGTTTTTGGGTTTTTGAATCTCTCATAAATATTGTGAGGGTTTTCTAGTTCATTAACTGCACTTTCTAGTTCACCCCATGTTGGATTAACATTGTAAGTAAATCTAGATTAATTAGTTTGCACTATAGTCTCAGAGGCAACATATGTAGCTGCACATGTAGGGAAGTTATGTTTTAATGGGTTTTCGTTTTCAATGAACGAAACATATAACAGTGGTTTTTCTCTACAATAGTTTTCATAGTCAATATGTTTGTTGTATTTGACAAACCATATCACAATCGGTTTTTTTCTTTTTGATATGGGTGCACCATTTTTTTTGTAATGCGATACCAATTCTGCTAAGCAGATATGCTTAATAGGAGATGGATGCTAGAGGTAATAATCAATAATAGAGTGGCATAGTACGTCCTCTAAATTGTTAGGCTCTTTTTCTAGAAAATACGGTGGTTTAAGAACAAATGTGTGTTTCTCAAGTGGAGATGTGTTTATGAAGACACATTTTCTTGAACTACAATTGAGGGGTAGGGAATTAAGTGAAATGTGAACTGCTTGTTGAGCAGACATTTGTTGAAGATTAAGTAATGTATTACCAAGTGTGAATATCATTTGTATAGCATCAATATGACTTCTTTCATGTTCTTTCCATATTCTTCTGAATGCACTTGTTATAGATTTGTAAACCTTTGTCATATACGAGGTACAATACGATGTTGCAGAATATGCATTGAGGACATATTGTGCATCTGTATTTTCATTCCACATAATTGGCATTTCCTTGGAGAAATTGTTTTTCCAGATATGGGAAAGTTTTCGCTCAAGGAAAAATATTGGTTGTTTAAGCGTACATTGTATGGCTTGGATGTACTCATCTTCTGTTAGATTTAGTTCTGTCAAGAAGTCATCGAAGCTCATTAACCCATCAAAGTCTCATTGTTCTAGAAATATGAACAAGGACATAGATTTCTCAACGACAACATTTTCCTATAAAATAAGTGGCTCTATAATTCTTTTTGTTCTCATTGGCGGCACGGGGAAGTTGTATCTGCAATGCAAGTTTTTTCATTTTTTACAAATTTTTGTATGATAATGCCGATGAACTTTGGCAAGTTATGGATCCAAATGATCTGTGTTACATGTTATTTATTTGTCCATAAATTGTTCGATCTTTGAGTTGTTTTCATCTTCATAGACCATTGCACCCTATATCCACAATAGTGCCTGGTCATGCTCACTCCCCCTATTCTGGAATTCAGTCACAAAAAAGTAGTCTGATATTTTTTCGAAAAACATTTCATCATGGCATATAAATTCTCTCGAAACATTTATTCTATGTCTATAGTAGGGAGTACATGTCACTGGGTCTTTTTTTATGAGGTAGTCAATGCTATCATTTTCCAGTGTATTCGTTTGTTTTTTACGTTCCTGTTCTTATGAAAGTTAGATAGCACAACCACCAATGGATCTCAGTGATGCTATGCACTTGTAAATGTGTTGAAAAATGTAGGCGGTCCCAATTGTCGGATCATTGCAAAAATAGTTTTACTTTTTTGTTGCAAATAGTCAGGAGAGATGCAAATGTTTTTGAAATCTATGTATCCAATATCAAATTTTAGGATTTTTCTAGGTTTCTTTGTACTTGACATCTTTCGCCAACAACTTTCTTCCTTGTAGATGACCTTTTCTTATTCGCACCCACATGCAAGACATCACTTTCTCTATTATTATGCACATTGTTTTGAAAAACAAATTTGTTATGTGACGTGATAAGTCACCGCTTGAATGTAGTAGCTCCCATCGAACTATTTTATGATAACTGAATCATTTTGTAATGTCACTGGTGAGTGGATCTCCATAGAATAGTGTTGGGAAGTTCATTTCCTCAGAAAATTTGCCCTTGAATATTCCAAGTGGACGTTTCCCCTCAGCAGGTGCAATTTTGACAATCTTGTCTTCCAAGTCATGAATGCGCTGTGAATCAGTGAATCCATGTACCAATGCCTCAGCAGGTGTTTCAGTCTTTGATTCATTTCTTGTATCAAAATCACTAGCAGTTTTGAGAGTCTATGCAGAGTTTTCATCCCCTTCTTCGAGAACACTTTTTTAGTTCTCATTTATACAAATGTTATGTGCTTTGTATAGGGCCCTGGAACATAATTCTTTTAATTCTTTCATGAAAACATGCACATGCACTTTACCTATCTAATATGCATTCTTGTATTGCAAGCATCTTTTGAGAGCCACAACAATTGTCATTGTGTCACTAATGAATTATGGCAAGGCTTTTTGCACAACATCTAGTTGGACATGCACATTAATAATTGATCTTGTTAAGCCCATTTGGGGTCGTTTATATCCCCAAGGTCTAATTTTTGCAAATGCAATTCGTAGAGACACAAGTCTATCTTCAAGATCTATAAGTGCACTTACATCTAGTAGTGGTGTATTACATCTTATTTGGTCAGGCGTTGCAAACTATGGCAGTTTTCCATTTTCAAGCGACAGTTTGCATGAAAGACAAATTTTGTCACTGGAAAATGTTTTAATATTTAGTGTCAAGAGTACATATTCTTCTTCCAAATCAGACATGAAAGACTTAGTGTTTTTTGTGAAATTCAATTGATCGCAAATTACACATGCAATTGAAGGAGTGTCTTTGATTTGTTTCACATAGGTCTGTCTTGCATCTTTCTTTTGTAGGGAAGTTGCATAGAAAGTGTTTGCTAGTTTTCATTGGCAGCAATGCATGTTGTTGGTTCTAGCCCACAAAATGTGATTTTTTCCTCTCGGGTAGTGCCATCACCATTGTGGGGTATGTGACCGTACAAGTTTCTCTTGTGTTGTGCACGAACAATTTTTTTAAGTTGTGATATGTCAGTTTTTGTCTAGAAGGAAGCGTAGTAATGTATTTTTTCTCTCACGTATGACCTTTTTCAAGTTGTGATAACTTAGTCTACGTTTTTTGTTCAAGCTAAGGATGACCTCATGGCAATTGGGATGAGTTTCATTATGATTAAATAGCATACAAAGCTTATGAAGATTTGATGTGGTTTGGATGGCATTGACACTGGACCCTGAACCGATAGTATTTCCCATACCATCAATGTATTTTTTACTCTCACGTGTGACCTTTTTCAAGTTTTGATAAGTTAGTCTACATTTTTTGTTTAAGCCCTCTATGGCCTGATCACAATTGGGACGAGTTTCACGCATGACAATTTTTCAAGGTGTGATAAGTTAGTATATGTTTTTTGTTTAAACCCTGTATGGCCTCATCACAACTAGGATGGGTTTCATTCTCATTAAATAGCATGCTACAGGTATGCACATTCGATGTGGTTTGGGTGGCATGGACAATGGACCCTGAACCAATGGTATTTCCCATCAAAGGTTGATAATGTATATGTGGTGTATCTGTTTTCAACGAGATGATGTCAATTGTTCGACCATAGTTTGAATCAATACACCAGGAATGGACACTATCATCTAGCAGGGTTGACCAGACCTGGATATTTACTCTGAATATGATAGATAGCCATTGAAAACAAAATATGTCACCCTCTACATTTCTATTTTAATATGGAAGTGCCATGTTTACAAGGTATTCTTTCTAACTTCCAATTGTTAGAATATTTTCTAGGAGATATGGCGAAAGGTATTGATGCAAACTGTTAAAATCCTATTGGTTGCCACCTATAATTGCATTGCAAAAGGATTGTATAGTGTAAAGTCATAGCAACTGTACATCAAAATCTATTGCTACCAAATAGAAAATTGCATTGAACAAACTATCTCCACAACCAGATTCAATAGTTGTTGCAATCTGCAAGCCATGGAACTGTAAATGATGCATAATTTGTTTCCATTGTGATTCAAGGTATTTGCAAATGAGGGACAAGTAAATATGAGGTCCTCCAAGATTTCATATGGATAATTTTATATACAATAGTGGTTCATAATGACCACTGATAGGATTGGCACCATGGAACAAGATGTAATATGGATCACTAGATGCAGTTATGTTGAATAGTAGATATCATTTTTTTCTTATCAATGACCACATTCCAATTGATATATTGAGCCACTTAGACAGCCATTGTATAGAAAATGTATCTTCCCAAACTCCCCTCTCATGTGTAGGAAGAATTGAAGATGTAGACAACCACATCTTTAAAAAATACATAGTGATATCATGTATTCCATGCAACTGCCAAAGAAAGTCAGATGCCAATTCGTATTCATACAACTCCAATGCCTCAACGTCACTTATTTTTAAATAGTCCAATAAATAATCTATTAATCCATTTGTAACACCCTGTTTCCCCCACTTTGCAAAAATAACTGGACTGTCCAGAACTGTGGCAAACTCATGAATGTGAATATGTGATGTGAATGGACGTTATGGAAAAGGTCAATGAATGTGAATAAAATTATGAATTTATATTGCAGGACTATTGAGAGGGGATGTGCAGAAAAAGAGACCACGATGGCGGTGGAAGGCACCTAGAAAGGTGGTGTTAAATTCCACCGAGAATTAATACCGTATTTGGACTCCACTGGCCCGAAGAACCAAAAGCGGCTCGCTGGCCCCGAATTAAACGTCTTGCAGGCTGGAAGGTAGATGGCTCCTCAGGAATAAATGAGGGATGGGGAGGCGAACCGCCCATTCGTAGATCCATCATGACAGACTAGTGCGAGGGAAATCCTGCCACACGCAACGTCGGAAGAGGATAAGGCATGGGGTAGAAGGGATTGGGGGGGAGATGCGGGGGGAGGAAGAGAACTCTGACAATATGAAAAGTGAGTGATAGAAGAGAGGACGGAGAGTAACCTTCGCTCCTGGTCACTGGCAGACATAGACGTAGTCTCACAACATCGTGGTCTCAGCTCGGGGGTGGCCAGTGGTAAATCCGCTGGGAGTCGCTGAGCCTACAGTTGGGTGGAAACGAGCACCCCTCTCAGCAGTTGCATAACCTTTGGTGTTACTTTATGATAAGTGTTTTTCCTTTGGCATCTTGAAATATATGTATTCTGAAAATTATGCTCATAAGCTGTGAAACTGTGAATGATTTCATTATAAGAATGTCTGTATGGTATTTTGATCAGTACTAGTAGTTGTATATTTGTATGGAAAGACTACGTATGGCTTATGTCCTCATGAATCATTATTTATATGCGTACTGATCTAATTCAGAATTCACGTCTGGTTCTGGGGAGGACGATACCCTTATCTGCCTCAGATAGTACCCTGGGTGAACCTCCCCATAGAGATACCCTCCTTGAAAATCCCATCAAGAACTGAGAAAGAGAATGTGAAGGCGTAAGGCCTTAGTAACCCTGCACGAGGAGGAACAATCCTCTTGAAAACCCGAGATGGCAGTATAAGGATGAAGTATCGAATCGACGGATCAGATCCCGTCGGGAGATCTGTGGTCACTCATGACCGTCAGATCGAAAGAAGAAGATGGAGTGTTAAGTGCCTTAACCCTGATAGGTATTAATCGATGGACAAGATTCCATCAGGAAATCTGTGGTCATGCATGACCATTAGATTGGTAGGGGTAAGTAGGGTGTTAAATGCCTTACCCCTTTGTTTTCTGTGTCTTCGTGGACAACGAATAATTTGGGACCGTAGATCTCCAAGGTCCATGGGAGTATCTGGACCATTGATTTTTCCACGACCAGGGAGTCATGGAAGAATGCATGGGTAGGAACCAATCTGAGCCATCAGATCTCGATTGGAAAACCCAACAGTCGTTGGATCTGTCAGGAGTTACCTGAGGGTTAAGACCCCAGTGTATAGGGGCGAAAGCCTCAGGATAGATCTGGACCGTCCGAATGACGGAGGCCACGTGTCGAGAGATTACCCATTTCAAGGAATCGGGAATCGTGAACTCGGAAGTCCTGGTGACGAGAGTTCGGGATTTTCCATGGTGAAAACCCCCGAATAGATCTGAGTCATCCGAATGACGGAGGCCACGTCTCGAGAGATTACCCATTTCGGGGAATTGAGAATCGCAAAATCGGAAGTCCTGGTGACGAGAGTTTGGGATTTTCCATGGTGAAAACCCCGGAATAGATCTGAGCCATCCGAATGACGGAGGCCACGTGTTGAGAGATTACCCATTTCAGGAAATCAGGAATCGCAAACTCAGAAGTCCTAGTGACAAGAGTTCAGGATTTTCCATGGTGAAAACCCCGGAATAGATCTGAGTCATCCGAATGACAGAGGCCACGTGTCGAGAGATTACCCATTTTGGGGAATCAGGAATTGCGAACTCGGAAGTCCTGGTGACGAGAGTTCATTATTTTCCATGATGAAAACCCTGGAATAGATCTGAGCCGTCTGAATGATGGAGGCCACGTGTCGAGAGATTACCCATTTCAAGGAATCAGGAATCGTGAACTCGGAAGTCCTGGTGATGAGAGTTTGGGATTTTCCATGGTGAAAACCTCGTAACATATTTGAGCAGTCTGAACGACGGAGGCCACGTGTCATAAGATTACCCATTTCAGGAAATCAAGAATCATGGAATCAGGAATCCTGATGACAAGAGATCGGGACTTTCCATGGTGGAAATCCTAAGACAGATCTAGACCGACCAAATTTACGAAGGCTACGTGTCGAAAGATTAGCCACATTGGGAAATCGGGGATCGAGAATTCGGGAGCCCCATGATCGAGAGTTTGGACTCTCGTGATGATAAATCCCAATGAAAGGATGAGATTCTTTCAGAGGATATCAGGGTCTGTAACGACCGTCGGATGTGAGGAAGAGATGTCGGCTTTAAGCTGGGGCGTGAATACACATTAAGGTAAGCAACAAGCAGATATGGACGGCCAGAGTCCACCCGCCCAGATCTACGACTGAGGTTTCATTCCAG
>JZKD02S2323934.1:152182-171956 GCA_000966675.3 Picea glauca | reverse complement strand
GTCCGGAATTGTGTGACGTGTGAAGTGGGGTGCCCTCCTATCCTATCGACTACCGTGTCACATTTCCCCCTCTGCCACCTGTACTCCACTTAACCGTGCGACCGGGCCTGTTCTCTAGCCCTGTTGGGATTTGTTCCTATTAGCTGATCGCTAGCCCTGTCGGGGTTCGACAGTTGCAGAGTCGAAGGATTCGACATCACTGTAGCACCGAGGTGCGAAATACAAAGAGGCACTGTGTTTATTTTAACTGTGATCATGACCCATGATCACATGGGAACGGAGAGAGAGAAAGAGCTAGCTTGCGCTAGGCCTCCATAGGTAATTCAGGGGTACTGATTATGTAGAAATCAACGAAAAATTTGATTGAGGTAGTGGGTATGTGACACCATTGCATGGGTCGGTCAAGGAATAACTTAAATGCAATAGAACCTGAAAAGCATTGAAAAGGCAATCCCCTACAGTATACGAGAATGCATCCAATCTAAAAAGCCCATTGGTATGCAATACGTGGTCGATGTTGTCATGGATAATGGAGTCTGTATCTATTTCATAGGACTCAACATATATTACTTGTTTCATCTCTTAAACTGTGATTTTCAAGATGTTTCTTACCTATATTCAGTTTATATGCAAACAGAGAAAAAAAAAAAAAAAAAATAGAAAATTATGAGTACAGAACTGCATACCAATTCTGCTATCTATCCTTCAACCTTCTTCTTGTCAAATTCAATCCTCCCTAGTCGCCACAGCATATGACAAGAAAAAAAATGTACAGTGAATAGTGAACCAAACAAAATAGACAATGCAATTAAATAAGACTATAAATTGTTGAGCACAAAGACTGAGTATTCAAGGTATATCATTTTTGAACCTATTCCTGGTGTGCATCCTACAAGCTTTTCAGAGGTAGAAGATGCTTTGCAAGACACAAAGTATAGGACAAAGGCAACAAGTGGATGGAGTATACCCTGGCAGATGCTTTCCCCCTGTGACAACTCTGAACTCGTTTTCTAAAACCCTTTGCATTGCTATTTTGGAAACACTTATGGCATGATATCCAGAAAGTGGAAGTTGGCATATGTGATTGGAAGGGAACAACCTAGAAAAAATGCACCAAACACATGGTTTCCAGGAACAGAAAATAAGAGGAGAACATCCAATTTTCTTTTTTATATTTCATTGTAAATTTGACAGATTGGAAGGGAACAAACTAAGAAAAATGAATGAAACGTATGGTTTCCAGGAACAAATAATATGAGGAGAACATTGGGAAAAAATGCTCCAAGCATATGGTTTTCAGGGGAAAGAAAAACGAGGAGTTTTCTTTTTTATATGTCACCATGGTTGTGACAAAGGCAGGTTCTGTATAGAACATTGACATTCAAAAACAAGGAAAATATTTTGGGTGTAGTGACCACACAGAAAGATGTTCTGCAATAGGTTTGAGAGGTAGTGACTCCTAGTATTAAAAATTCTTGCTTCCAAGTTGAAAATAGCAAGAAGAAAACAATGAATAGCAACGAAACCATGGCAAAGAAACTTACCCATCAACGGAGGATGAAAAAAGCGCTACTCCAAAACCTGTAAACCGTAACAACAGGTCCAAATGCTTGCAAAGTTGAAGAACAACAAACCAGTGAACAACCACAAAGAGGTCCAATTGCAGTTGTAGGACCTCAACTTTGCAAAGTTGAATCAAACAACAACAACCAACATAGAACGAACCAATGAAAAATCATCAACCAGTAAAGAAATAATGCTGGTGAAAAACAACATTGCCCAAATTCACTGCAGGCAACTCTGTATCAAAAAATGGAAGTAAATTGTATTGTAACACAACTGTAAAATAAACATGTAAGGTTGCGAGGCCTATTAGGTAAACACTTAAGGCTATCGGAACCGTCGAAGGGTGTCGTGGTATGCAAACATTTAAAAATACGTATGAAACAATGAAAAATAATCTTGAAACACACAACAATAAAGAAAATAAAAAAAATTAAAAAATAGCAATAATAATAAAAAATAAAAAAATAACAATAACAATAATAATAATAATAATAAAACAATATTTTGAACACTGGAGACTACGGTAAAAAAATTTGCTCATAGGACAAAGTAATACGAAAACTAACTATCCATGCTCAAAACTTTGGATATCCAAACATTTCAGTATGAATAGTACAAATTCAAAAACACTGTAGATGATAAAAACTTTGGATATGCCAACATATAAATCATTGGGAATAGCAAAGCTGACAATAAGACCTCAAATCTATTATCCAATGAGTTCATGACATATATGGGTTTTTTGATTGTATAGAAAATAATGTTTTTTGTTCTGTAGTTCGAACAATAGAAATTATGCAAAAAATTGTAGTCAAACGAAAAACTGATATAAAGTCAATGAATTGTGAATCACTATAAACTTTGGATATCTAAACATTTCAGTATGAATAGTACAAATTCAAAAATACCATAGATGTTAAAAACTTTGGATATGGCAACATATAATTCATTGGGAATAGCAAAGCTAGCAATAAGACCTCAAATCTATTATCCGATGAGATCATGACATATATGGGTTTTTTTATTATATAAAAAATAAGATTTTTAGTTTTGTAGTTCAAATAATAGAAAGAATGCAAAAATTTGTAGTCAAACCACGAACTAATATAAAGTCAATGATTTATCGATCACTATAGTCCATCTACGCCTTCGGCAAAAACTAATAATATACTAATAATAAAAACAAAATTCATCATTTGGCGTAATAAAGAAAACAAAACAAGTAACATCCAATGTTCAAACCATTAGCAATTCCAATATTATGTACTTGTCACTAAAGCTAATAAGAAACAATGGGCTCTTCCATTATTGTACCATTCAAATCTTTATTAAAGGGTTCTATCATTATTGTACCATTCAATATTTATTAAAGTTTATTCCATCCACATTATGTGGTTGTAAGGAAAACGAAAAAGGACGAGAATCACGTGTTCAACTATCAAGGTTTGTAGCAAATTTTTTCCATGCACACCATACGGAAAGGAAAAGTAAAACAAAACAAAAGTGGAATTATCTTACCACCTTAAAACTTTACAAAAGATTTTTATGGCAATTCCGAATTTCAAATTTGGTAAATTGTAATTAATTATTATGACTGTTGGGCAGAGATCTGATTTGACCCAACTAACTATTTGACTATGACACTTGTATGAAAACAAAATATTTTATATTTATTGTAGGAGGACAAAAGGAACAACCATGTTAAATTCAACTGACCATGACTCCATGAGTGGGGAACATGTTGGAACTACCTCAGGGCTGATTATTACAAGTGGAAAATAAGGAATTTGGCCATTGGCAGCCCCTGAAAATCAGGGATTTAGAAATTTGCGAAAATTACCAAGGGAGGGAAAAGACCTAGGCAAAAAGATTGTTTTGATAAATAGCATATGTGAGGAGGCAGGACACTGCCTAGTATACTGAGGAAAGAAACTACTGAATACTTGTTGTTATGAACACTAATTTTTGAGTGTGAGGCAAGGAGAAGACTACTGATAGAGGAAGGCATTGATGAAGAGGAGATTCTAAGTTTTCTTTCATGGATTCATTGTCAGACTAGGGGGTGAATCGGTCAAGTGATTTGGTTGCCTTGTTCTACGGTTGGGAGGAATGTGGTTGTTCCCTTTGTCTAACCTATCTCTGGATGAATGTTGATTAGTTAGATATCTGTTAGAATGCATCTATGAATTTTGCTTCGAAATATTTCTGTGAATGAAGCCTATGCAAGTATTGTGGAACTTGAATCTGATAAAATGGGTTAAATAAAAATATGAATAAATCATACCTATGGAATTAATTTCGGAAAGAATGTTATTTGTTTTACTTGGTAAATTCACTATAAGATACACATGGTTAAAGTCCCTTGGGGTTTCTTGTTGCGGATATAACTACTGTTATAACATGAGAAACTATAGGATCACAACATATTAATTGTTACCAGTACAGTACTATTATTATATAGAATGGACTGAGAAATTGATTGAGGTTTTCTTTCATTCCGGTAAGATTATAATGTAAATTATAAATAGTATATAGGCCATTGCGTATTAGGCGAGGCAAGAACATAATTACAACAGTTAAGGTAATGAATTAATGAAACAGATACAGGGACTAATTCTAAAAGAGTTCTACCTATTATAAAATCATTTCTGGATAAGAACATGCAAGTTTGGCTTCAAATTGTACAGGTTGGAAGGACCAAGTTGGAACGAACGACCGCTTTAGTAAGGGATTTTTGAATATTAAGTGACGTATATATATATATATATATATATATATATATAACTGTCCATTCGGTAATCTCTACAACAGTATGGTTTGGGAATGGCATCATACAATTATCAAGAACGGTATACATGTGTATATATGTGTGTGTGTGTGTGTGTGTGTGTGTGTGTGTGTGTGTGTATAGAAGTTCCTTCCAAAAACAATATATAATTGTAAGATTTGAATTTTGCAGAGGTTCAAAACTGAAAATACTATTTAAAATGACGACCTTAGTACAATCTAAGATACAACCCGAGTGGTGAAAGGGTCTGATTAATACAATAGTCATTATAATTTTCAAACAAACAGGAAAGAAAATCATGTAGGACAATCTTCAAAAATATAATTACTTATGACAACCGAACCATAAACTTAAGAATACATTTGGGAATTTTTCCCTCTTTCCAACCACTATGGGAGACTGAGCGCCATTACAGAACGTCTACAAATCTAATTTGTAACCCTATCTGTTGGGTCTCCTGAAAGGTTATAAAAGGGAACTCGAATACCTTTTGTATCGAAGACGAAGATGAAGCTTCCGAAGTCCTTGCATAGACAAAATCCTGGAAAGAATTATCAATTACGAATATCAGTAAGTTATATACAAGAAAATAAGAAGAACACCAACAGAGTGATAATTATTATTAGCGGAATAGTTTAGGAAATGCTTAACTTCTGATTAGTGGTTTCACATATCTTTCTTTTCCTTGTCGCTTGATTTATGGATAGATGTCTGGGCCAAGGGAGGAGGGCGTAGTAAATATCTGATGGGTCCTTGCACCAACAAGGCCCATCATTAGTGATTTATACCAGTACTTTGAATGAAACAAAGATAATGAAACAAAAGGACAATTAGAGTAATCAATAAATTTAAACATAGTGAAATAGACGACAATATTATCTTCCTTAATACCCATATAGTATAAGTCGAGTTGTGTCAAAGATATGCTTTGAACTGAGACTTTACCCCGTCATTGGACTCTTAAACCCTCCCAAAATTGATATTACAGAAAGTAATGAAGTCAAGCAGTCAATACAGAGAATGTCATATCCAGACCCTTGTGAGGCTGCCTTGCAACATATAGTGTCACCAACACAAGGAAAGCTATTGTTCGATTTTCATTCGACAGAAGAAAATGTCCTTATAAAATACACACAGAACCTTTTACTCAAGAGTCACATATCGTAAGGTAGTTCCATGAAATAGACGCAAACATCTTAGATAGATTATACCAAATAACTAATGACTGTGGGCTCCCTTGAACATGACTAGTTAAGGGTCTGAGTATAATGCCAATGGGTGAAGTCACCCTTTGCAAAGGAAATATAGAGAAATGAAAGAGGTGTCACACATAGGGTACACTAGTTTTTTATTAATGAAAAACTCATACGCATCAAACCCTCATCTCATTGTATAACCATCGGGTAGGAGCATGAAGTAGTATGACTTTTGGGCATATTGAAACCCTAAACTAAATTACCAGGAAACTAAACCAACAAGCCTCTGAAATTTGAGAACGAGGAGACGGAGTGTTGAAACCTTTGAAATACCAAAATAGAAATACATGACTAATCCAAATCGATTTCAGAACAATATTAACCTTGAAGGATTTCCAATATTCGTGTCAAGGGAGAAACATAAACAAACTCAGTGGTAAGAACTACAGAATAAAAAGGACCTTCACCGAATTAAAACTCCAAATCTCTACGCCTTTGTTTAAGATACAATAGCCTAATGGAAACTTACCAGGGAGACGGTCCTTGTCGAATGGATTGTTGAGCAACGACCTCTAGCACAATAATTCCCTACACCGAAGGAACCACGCACAGAGCCTATTTTTCGAAGAGTCACAATGACGAGGAAGGAGATCGCCTAACCCTAAGTTAAGGATGAACTACGAGAGTAAATGCCGAAGTAAGAGGTGGGTCGGGCCATGTGTTAGGGAAAACTTAGCAAGACAAGATTAGAAGAAGGATAGGTGAGAGGACCGTCATAACCTGTACATATAGGGCTTACATTGATTGTAGGAGTGAAGCCTTGACTTCTTTGATAGGCACATCTTCTGCCCTTAATTCCCTTAATACAAATTTAATGGTCGTCTCTTTCGAAAAGTGACTAATTGAGACTAGTCAGGGTTAACTGTTCTCATCTCAGTTAGACTACCAATGATGTCTAATATTGCTAGGGTAAGTTCTTAGGTAAGACTCAGTTGAATAGAGTTTTTGTGCGAGATTTCCTTACCAAAATGGTGTTAATCTTAGTGTCTAGAAGAACTGTAATCATAAAAAAATTCATGAGGAGAATCCTTTTAACGACCTGGGATGTTATCGACTTATTTACTAGGCCTTGTACATTATATTTTTTTGGTATAAGTTTTATGTATTTTATATCTATGGGTACAATGTATGTGTTTAAGAAGGTACTAGGAATTTTGGAGAGACCCTTATATAAAGTTCTAAGTCATTCTGGTGTAAGATTGATCTCATATGACAGGCAACATATAAATATGTAATCATAATGAACACCACTACCTCTTCATTATGAAGTCTTGTAACTAAAAATTGAAAATTAGTGCCCCTTAGAAAAGAAAAAAATTATGACAAATTTGAGGTTCATTACATATGGTATTAGAGCCAAGGTTACAGCACTTGGACCTTGAACAGGGCCATCTGATTTACTTAGCATGTAATTTTGTTTATGTAAAACTAATAAATCTTTATTGTTGCAAACAGAAAACCTTTTTCGGTTTTGTGTTAACCATGGCACCACAGGATGATGGGGAAATCAAACTCAATGGGAATCCTAAACAAATACTTCATAAAAATCAGAGACAGAATAGTGACAAAAGCTCACCTACTGAAGTTCTAGAAACAGTGAGGAATCTCATTGTTGAGCTGCAGGTTTTCAAAACCAACAATGAGAAACTGAAGAAATCTCAACAAGAACAACAGGAAATCAATGAAGTCTTGTTGCGCAGTATAGTGACAAAGAAAATCCCAAAGGATGATAACAATGAAGAAGAAGTCAGCAAAAGGGCCTCCAAGAATTATGGGCCAAAAGCAGAAAAAGGTGACAGTTCATCTGAAGGTACACCTTCAGGTGAGAACAAAACAAAAGTAGACAGAAAAAGAAAACAAGTAGACCACCTTCAAGAAGAACTTAAGAAAATTAAACCATCTACTTTTGATGGAGAATCTAGAATAGGGGAGAAAGATTAAGCATGGTTATTAGACATCAAAAAATATTTCTAGATATACAACTATTCCAGCAACATGAAGGTCAAAATGGCCATTTACAATCTGAAAGGAAAAGCCATCATATGGTGGCAAGATCTGAAATTGGCTAAGGGCTTAAAAGAGAAACAAATTGAATGGTCTGACTTTAAGAAATATTTCAAGAAACAATACATATATTAAAGCTACTATGAAAGGAAAACAAAAGAATTTTATGAGTTACGACTGGGTCAGATGACAATGGAGGATCTTATAAACAAATTCCTGGAATTACTAAGATTCGTACCTTATATCCGGGAGGACAAGGTAAAAATCCAGCAGTTCCTAAGCTTTCTAACACAATCTTATAGGGATAGAATTGAGTTTGGCAACCCCAAGTACTTGAGTGAAGTATTCAGGAAAGCATGAATGTGCTACGACCAATACAAATAGCGTGCAAAGTTTCCCAAGGCTTGGAAGGATAAGAAACAAGATAGAGTGAACCAATGGAAGGGATACTAGCCAACTCCTTATCAGAATGTAGCAAAAAGATTTCCTAGAAAGGATTTTCACTCCAATAATCCAAGTATGCAAGGCAGCGGTAAACCGGTAAATATGGGAACAAAGAAGTTTGGGGACAGTCCCCGTGAACCATTCAAGTGTTGGGAATGTGGAGAACCTCATATAAGGAGGATCTATCCACATTTAAATACATCAAACAGAACTATTGTTCTTAATTTGCAGGAAGCCTCGATGGTGGGTTATGTGGGCGGAAGCTTACATCGGATAAATGCAGTCGTGGATGGCCAGTAAGCTGACCACCAGTCCTTTGTGGTGGAAATCGAAGGTAAAATCAATAACACCCGAATTTCGATTTTAATTGATCCTGGAGCTATGTTAAGTTATATCACTCCTGGTGTAGTGGAGTCAAATAAACTTAAGAGGATGAAACACACAAAATCATGGCTGATACAATTAGCAACAAGAATTAAAAGGAAAGTGGTTGAATTTATTTCTGATTTTGAGTTCAGTTTAGATGGTCGAAACATAAAAACAAATCTGAACATTCTGCCACTAGGATATTATGATGTGATTATCGGAATGGATTGGTTGGAAAAGCACAATGCAGTACTAGATTGTTATGCAAAGAAACTTAAGTATAAAGACGTTTATGACACTACTAGAACAAACCAAGGTATACCAAAACTAGTATCAGTTAGACAAGTCTCAACAATGCAATTCAAGAAATGCATCAGAAAGGGTTGTCAAGTTTATGCCATCCAAATAATGAATTTGTTAGAAAAAGAATATAGACCCAACTTGGAAGACTTTGTTGTCCTATGTGAATTCAGAAACATGTTTATTGATGAGATACCTGAATTACCCCCTAGAAGAGAAATAGACTTCTCCATAGACCTGCTACCTGGTTCAACCCCTATCTCTAAAACACCCTACCAAATGAGTTTACCAGAATTGACAAAATTAAAAATTCAACTACAGGAATTATTGGACAAAGAGTATATCAGACCGAGTGTGTGACCATGGGGAGCACCAGTCCTCTTTTTGAAAAAGAAAGATGGTACTCTAAGACTATGTATCAACTATAGACAATTGAATAAAATGACTATTAAGAACAAGTACCCCTTACCTAGGATAAATGATTTTTTCGATCAAGTAGGTGGGGCAAAGATATTTTCGAAGTTGGATTTATGGTCCAGATATCACCAAGTTAGGATAAAAGATGAGGACATTAGCATAAAAACTTTTTAAACAAGATACAGACATAACGAATTTGTAGTTATACCTTTCAAACTTACTAATGCACCAACCACGTTTATGTGTCCAATGAACAATATTTTCATTTGGTACTTAGACAAGTTTGTACTGGAATTTATCGACGATATTCTGGTTTATTCTAAAATAGAAGAAGAACATGAAGAACACTTAAGAATAGTTCTGTAAACTTTGAGGAATCACAAACTGTACACTAAATTCGATAAGTGTGATTTTTATCAGCAGAAAATACAATACCTAGGACATGTAATTTCTGCTAAAGGCATTGCAGTCGACCCTGAGAAAATAAGGGCCATCATGGAATGGTAGGTACCTAAGGACGTAGTGGATATCCAGTCATTCATGGGAATCACCGGATATTATCGTAGATTTATAAAGGGATTTTCCAAGATTGCTTACCCCATCACACCATTGCAAAAGAAAGGGACCAAGTTTAATTGGTCACAGAAGTGCCAAGATAGTTTTAACAAGTTGAAGGAATTATTGACAACTGCATCCATTTTAAAGGTAGCAGATCCAGATAAAGACTTTACCGTCTGTGTTGATGTGAGTAAAGAAGGACTAGGTGGTGTCCTAACTCAAGAACGACACGTTATTTGTTATGAATCCCAGAAATTAAAGGAACATGAGCGAACTGTGTCACTCATGACTTGGAATTGGCATCAGTAATACACGCCTTAAAAATGTGGTGACACTACATAATTGGAAGAAAATTTCTATTACTGACAGATAATAGCGGTGTAAAATATATGTTTAGTTAGCCAAATCTTAACGTAAGGTAAGCAAGGTGGATAGCCTTCTTGAGCGAATTCAACTTTGAGGTAAGACATATCAAGGGTAAGGAAAATAAGGTAGCAGATGCTTTAAGTAGAAGAGTCCATGGGTTATTCGAAATAAATGTCAGTAGAGAAAAAAGTAATCTGGAACATAAAATAAGGACAACAGGTATTAACGACGAAAATTACACTAAGATAGTGGCAGAATTACAAAACACTACAGCAAATTCAGACATACCAGATCTGAGTATCGATAAAAATGGCCTATTACGATTCAAGAACAAACTTTACATACCAGATTTGGTAGAGTTAAAGATAACAGTTTTGGATGAAGTGCATAAGAAACCATATTTTGGTCATCCAGGATACCAGAAAACGATAACAACACTTAGGAAACTATTTTATTGGCCTAATATGAAGGGCGAAACAATAGAATACTTGGCTAGGTGCCAATATTGTCAGCTGGTAAAGGTTGAACACCAGCATCCAGCCGACCTATTACATCCATTACCAGTACCAGAATGGAAATGGGAGACCATATCATTGGAATTTATTATAGGTTTGCCTAAAACACAGAAACAAAATGATTTTATTATGGTTGTAACCGATAAACTTAGAAAGTATGCACACTTTATTCCTATAAAGTCTTGTTTTAAAGAAATAAACATCGTTGAAATATTTATGAAAGAAATTTTTAGACTGCATAGTATTCCTAAAATGGTGATTTCGGATAGAGATGTAAAATTTACATCTTCTTTTTGGAAAGAACTATTTGCAGGGCCAAATACTAATTTGAATTTCCGCACGAGTTATCATCCACAAATGGATGGATAGACTGAACAAACAAATAAAATCGTAGAAGATATGCTCCGCATGTATGTAAGGACAAAACCAATGAAGTGGGAAGACTACCTACACTTGGTATAATTTGCATATAACAATGGGTAGAAAACTTTGGCTAAGTTAAGCCCCTTTGAGATACTGTATGGCAGAAAATGTATGAATCCAATTAGATGGGACAACCTAGTTGAAAAACTTATGGTTGGACCAGAGATGCTCCAAGAAATGGAAAACATGGTAAGAAAAGTACAACAGAACTTGAAAGAGGCGCATGACAGACATAAAAGTTATGCGGACCAGAAAAGAAGACACTTGGAATTTCAAGTGGGAGATCATGTTTACTTAAAAGTCAAAGCCCGAAAGAGTTCACTAAAACTCGGGAATTGTGCCAAGTTGGCACCTAGGTTTTGTGGGCCCTTCAAGATACTAGCTCGAATCGGACCCGTAGCATACCAACTTGCACTTCCAGCTAATCTAAAAATTCATAATGTATTTCATTTTTCTTTGTTAAAAAATTATGTTCATGATCCTACTCACATGATCGATTGGAACTTTGTGCAGGTGGAACCAGAAGGTGAGTTCCAGGCAGAACCCCTGTGCATTTTGGACCAGAGAGAAATAGCACTTTGAAACAGATTCGTCGCTCAGGTAAAAGTGCAATGGAAGCACTTTAACCCTGAGGAGGCCACTTGGGAGTTGGCGGGAGATTTCTGGAAATCTCATCCAATCATGTTTCAAGAAAGGGATGAACATTGAGGATAGTGTTTTATTGAAGGGGGAAATGATATGACATCCCCCCAAAAAAATTATTATTGAATTCAAAAATTGTTAGGAAAATTATTCCGTTTTTAGTAAATTCAAATTTGGAAAATTTTTGCCATTTATGGCAATTTCAAATTTCAAATTTGGTAATTTGTAATTAATTATTATGACTGTTGGGCAGAGATCTGATTTGACCCAACTAACTATTTGACTATGACACTTGTATGAAAAAAAAATATTTTATAATTATTGTAGGAGGACAAATAGAACAACCATGTTAAATTCAGCTGACCATGACTCCATGAGTGGGGAACATGTTGGAACTACCTTAGGGATGATTGTTACAAGTGGAAAATCAGGAATTTGGCCATTGGCAACCCCTAAAAATCAGGGATTTAGAAAGATGCGAAAATTCCCAAGCGAGGGAAAAGACCTAGGCAAAAATATTGTTTTGATAAATAGCATATGTGAGGAGGCAGGACGATGCATAGTATGCCGAGGAAAGAAAATACTGAATACTTGTTGTTATGAACACTGATTGTTGAGTGTGAGGCAAGGAGAAGACTACTGATAGAGGAAGACATTGCTGAAGAGGAGATTCCGAGTTTTCCCTCATGGATTCATGGTCAGGCTAGGGGGTGAACCAAGCAAGTGATTTGGTTGCCCTGTTCTATGGTTGGGAGGAACGTGGTTGTTCCCTTTGTCTTCCCGTGAACTGGTTCAGATATGTTATTCTAACCTATCTCTAGATGAATGTTGATTAGTTAGATATCTGTTAGAATGCATCTATGATTTCTGCTTCAAAATATTTTTGTGAATGAAGCCTATTCGAGTATTGTGGAACTTGAATCTGATAAAATGGGTTAAATAAAAATCTGAATAAATCGTAGCTATGGAATTAATTTCGGAAATACTGTTATTTTTTTTACTTGGTAAATTCATCGTAAGATACACATGGTTAAAGTCCCTTGGGGTTTCTTTTTGCAGATATAACTACTGTTATAACACGAGAAACTATAGGATCACAACATATTAATTGTTACTAGTACAGTACTATTATTATATAGAATGGACTGAGAAATTGATTGAGGATTTCTTTCATTCCGGTAGGATTATAATGTAAATTATAAATAGTATATAGGCCATTGCATATTAGGCGAGGCAAGAACATAATTACAACAGTTAAGGTAATGAATTAATGAAATAGATAGAGGGACTAATTCTAAAAGAGTTCTACCTATTATAAAATCATTTGTGGATAAGAACATGCAAGTTTGGCTTCAAATTGTACAGGTTAGAAGGATCAAGTTGGAACGAACGACCGCTATAGTAAGGGATTTATGAATATTAAGTGACGTATATATATATATATATAACTATCCATTCAACAATATCTACAGTAGTACAGTTTGTGAATGGCATCATACAATTATCAAGTTTGGTATACGTGTCATGTAATTGAAAGTGCAAACTATTACCCGTTAGATAGATTTACCCTATAGAGTCAAAGTATCAACATGATAGATATATATGTATGTATGTATGTATGTATGTATGTAATATGGATAATAGGATATTAATTGTTGAGTGACATATGACAGGGCATACATGAGATGTAGTTGAATTCGTCAAGATATAGTCTAAAATTAAACACCAAATGGATTGCAAGTATGCAATCCTAACTCAAGAAAGGCTAACTCAAGAAAAAGTATGAAAGGCAAACTCAAGGCAAAGTAAGGAAAAGGAAAGGGAAGGAAAAGTATGAAATGGCTAACTCAAGGAAAAGTAGGAAAGGGAATAAGTAGGGAAAGGAAAAGTAGGAAAAGGGAAGGAAAAGTATGAAAGGGGAAACTCAAGGAAAAGAATGAAAAGGAAAACTCAAGGAAAAGTATGAAAGGGGAAACTCAAGGAAAAGTATGAAAAGGAAAACTCAAGGAAAAGTAGGAAAGGGGGTTGCTAGAAAATGCGTGAAACGGGATGGTAACACACAAGTAAAGGGTGGGGTATTTTTATTTTATTTATATATATATATATATATATATATATATATATATATATATATAAGCATTCACAAGCTCCCATCTTAGTGCTTGACTCGGATAAACCCTGATCCTTAAACATTTCAACAGAAAAAAAGGAACACGTCAAAGTAAACAAAACATTAGAGTCTTATAGAGGTAATACAAAAATGTCTGTACAAAAGGAGAAAATATTCTTAAAAGCATAGACCTTCAAATTTATAGAAGTTCCTTCAAAAAACAATATATAACTGTAAGATTTGAATTTTGCAGAGGTTTAAAACGACGGCCTTAGTAATCAAGTGCCAGACTAAGATACAACCCGAGTGGTGAATGGATCCAATTAATACAATAGTCATTACAATTTTCAAACAAACAGGAAAGAAATTCTTGTAGGACAATCTTTGAAAATATCATTACTTATGACAATCGAACCATAAACTTAAGAATACATTTGGGAATTTTTCCCTCTTTCCAGCGACTATGGGAGATTGAGCGCCATTATCGAACGTCTACAAATCTAATTTGTAACCCTGTCTACAGGATCTCCTGAAAGGTTATAAAAGAGAACTCGAATACATTTTTGTATTGAAGATGAAGACAAACTTCTGAAGTCCTTGCATAGACAAAATCCTAGAAAAAATTATCAATTACAAATATCAGTAAGTTATATACAAGAAAATAAGAAGAACACCAAAAAAGTGATAATTATTATTAACGGAATAGTCCAGGAAGTACTTAACTTTTGATTAGTGGTCTCGTATATATTTATTTTTCTTGTCACTTGCTTTCTGGATAGATGTCTGGGTCGAGGGAGGAGGGCATAGTAAATATCTGATGGGTCCTCACACCAACAAGGCCCATCATTAGTGACTTATACCAGTACTTTGAACGAAACAAAGATAACGAAACAAAAGGACAGTTACAGTAATCGATAAATTTAAACATAGTGAAATATACGACAATATTAGCTTCCTTAATACCCAGACAGTATAAGTCGAGTTGTGTCAAAGATATACTTCGAACCGAGACTTTACCCCATCGTTGAACTCTTAAACCCTCCCAAAATCAATATTATAGAAATTAATGAACTCAAGCAGTCAATACAGAGAATGTCATAACCAGACCCCTGCGAGGTTGCCTTGCAACATACAGTGTGACCAACACAAGGAAAGCCACTATTCGATTTTCATTCGACGGAAGAAAATGTCTTTATAAAATACACACAGAACCTTTTACTCAAGAGTCACATACCATAAGGTAGTTCTAGGAACTAGACGTGAACATCTTAGAAATATTATAGAAAATAAGTAATGACTGTGGGATCCCTTTAATAGGACCAGTTAAGGGTCCGAGTATAATTCTGATGGGTGGACTCACCCTTTGCAAAGGAAAGATAGAGAAATGAAAGAGGTGTCACACAGAGGGTACACCAGTCTTTTAAAAAAAAAAAAATCATATGCATCCAACCCTGGTCTCGTTGTATAACCACCGGGTAGGAGTGTGAAGTAGTATGAATTTTGGGCATATTGAAACCCTAAATGAAATTACCAGGAAACTAAACCGACAAGCCTCTGAAATTTGAGAACAAGGAGACGGAGTGCCGAAACCTTTGAAATATCGAAATAAAAATACGCGACTAATCCAAATCGATTTCAGAACAAGATTAACCCCGAAGGATTTCTAGTATTCACATCAAGGGAGAAACGTAAAAAAACTCTGTGGTAAGAACTATAGAATAAAGAGGACCTTCATCGAATTAAAACTCCAAATCTCTACACCTTTGTTTAAGATACGATAGCCTAACAAAAACTTACTAGGGAGATGGGCCTTGTCGATTGGATTGTTGTGCAATGACCTCTAGCACAATAATTCCCCACACTGAAGGAACCACACACAGAGCCAATTTTTCAAAGAGTCACAATGACAAGGAAGGAGCTCACCTAACCCTAAGTTGAGGGTGAACTACCAGTGTAAATGACGAAGTACGAGGTGGGTCGAGCCATGTGTTAGGGTAAACTTGGCAAGACAATATTAGAAGAAGGATAGGTGAGAGGACCATCATAACCTGTACATACAGGGCTTACATTGATTGTAGGAGTGAAGCCTTAACTTCTCTGACAGGCACATCTTCTGCCCTTAATGATCCGGATTATTTTCGGCACGAAATGAGATCGGAGATATAATAAAGAAATGCACAGAGATATCGTAGATATTCAAAAATATAACAGAAATGTACCAAAGATGCAACCATAAACATGGATATACAGTTATACATGATTTCTTTTAATTAAATAAATGTATAGAGACTGTAAAAATATAGAGTGGATGACTCGCTAGAATGGTGAAAACTTGTCTCTGAGAAGAGATGTGATGGCTACTCACATTCAAAATAAGATGATTATAATGAGGCTCTGAAGGCCTTTTTTAACAATAAGAAGGAATGCCAAAAACCTAGACATCCAAAAACCTAACCCTAGGAGATGAAGCGCCAAAATTCATGTGGGCCCCGTTTGGGTAAGTGAGTACATCAACTTCCCAGGGTCGTAACTTTTGCATGCGATTTCCGTTTTAGGCCTGTGATAGCTCGTTGGAAAGGTATCATTGAGGAGATTCATTTTGGGGGCTCAATAATTCCTTAGGATATCATTGAGAACATCTATCTTGAAAAACCTTCATTTGGGCCCTCAAAATGGCCCCATAAGTTAAAACTTGCTAAAAATAGTAAATTGCCAGAATTGCCAGAAAACTATTTTGAGCCATTTGGAAAAGGTGGGTGGACACCGATATCCACCTGCATCACTTAATTACCTTAATACAAATTTAATGGTCGTCTCTTTCGAAAAGTGACTAATCGAGACTAGTTAGGGTTAATTGTTCTCGTCTTAGTTAGACTACCGACGATGTCTAATATTGTTAGGGTAAGTGCTTAGTTAAGACTCAGTTGAATAGAGTTTTTGTGTGAGATTTACTTACCAAAATTGTGTTAATATTAGTGTTTAGAAGAACTGTAATCATAAAAAAATTCACGATTAGAATCCTTTTAACGACCTAGGATGTTATCGACTTATTTACTAGACCTTGTACATTCTATTGTTTTGGTATAAGTTTTATGTATTTTATATCTATGGGTACAATGTATGTGTTTAATAAGGTACTAGGAATTTTGGAGAGACCCTTATATAAAGTTCTAAGTTAGTCTGGTGTAATATTGATCTCATATGACGGGAAACATAGAAATTAATAATCAGAATGAACACCACTACCTCTTCATTATGAAGTCTTGTAAGTAAAAATGGAAAATTAGATTTTTTTTTTATGACAAATTTGAGGTTCATTACAGGAGGGGGGGGGGGCACAAATCTCAACCCCACTTAAATATTTATCAATGTGTCGGGCATCCATCGATTGCGCCCCCCCCCCCAACCTTCAATAACCCTAGCCGCACCTAACCCCCCACAATTGGCATGGGATCAACATGTGCCCTATATGATGATAGCTAGTGGTAATCCTAAACTACCATGTATCCAAAGTTAATTTGAAAAGGGGATAAAGATGAAAATTGTTGGTTTATTTTGGATTTACAAAGAATTCAAACACATGGTAAAGTATTCCAATACTATCCTCCATCATCATTCTGGCCTGAGTCCTTTCCGAATCAAGTTCTTGTATGGGTAATTCGAACTTCATTAACTCTTCCAGTTTTCATTATTAAAATGAAATTGTGTCAACCCACTAAAACTAAGAAGAAATTAAATGTTGAGGAAGAGGATTTAGCCAACAAATACAAGAATATCTTCAATCCGTTCATGTCTTTTGATCCTTTTGAATTATACTAACATGCTATCCAGAATTTTAGAGATCTGGTTGACCATTGTCATGCCTGGGAATATGACTTAACAAAATTTATGGTACCCCAAGTTTATGATTTTTTCGAGTTCATGGTCTGGTGTGCCTAAAAGTACATTCCCTCTTAAAGAGCTACAATTTCCACATATGGGTCTGTACTCATTGAACTAACTCCTCAAACCATTGTTGAAATGTTAAGGTGGTCATTAAACTCTGGCAGTGAAGTGTTAAATGGGATTGTATTGACCAACTGTTTCATGGAATTAGAACCTGATGACAGATTCGTTCTATTACAATATTATATGTGTAAGAATCTTGATGTCCCTGTGGATAACATTACTCTCAAATCTATCGAGTTTCCTGAAATTTCAAGAAATATTATATCAATGATTTCTGTAATTCGGGGAAAAGATAATGATCGTGTAGTTGTTGATTTTCTGTTAGGGATCATGGTCTCAATTTGTCCATCTGCAGCTAAACCATTGACCAAATTAAATTATATCTAATTTATAGATGATCAAATCCATTATCAACTGTCATAATTTGAGTCTCTTAGAAGTTTCAAATACCAATCTTAGCTTGTTCATCTATTCTTGTTTTCTCAAGCTACCCATTTTGCATGCCTTGGATTAAAAGTTGAAGATGAGATTGGTAACCCAGTTTCACTCATTCATTGGACTCCTCTAATTAGGAAGAAGGCTATGAATGTTGGATTCTCAAAGTATATTGACCTATTTATGTCCAAATCTTACCAAATCATATATAATAAAATTACCCCTAGAATTTTTCTTGAATGCGAAAAATTATTACAGTTGAGTGTAGATAAGAGAGTAGAAGACTCGTATATATTTGAGAATTACATTGAAATCAGAGTTTATGGCTCTAAACATAATTCTTTTATTTTACTTATTTTCTTAACTACCAAAGTCTTTGTACTTGAATACATTAGACAAAGATTGAATTTAGATGATGTTCATTTTGTATCAAGAAAATATAAGGTCACTTTCAAATTGAAAAAAGAGTAAATCAGCGTTGCATGTAACAACAAAGGCTCTAACAACTACGGGATTTTAACAAGGATAAGAATGGATATATGACCCTCATGCTTTGATTTCATCAAAGAGGATTTCACATGGTTAGACTCCTTATCATCATCAACAAAAAGTTGAGCTGGAGTTGTTGGCAAACTAGAATAGTTGGGAAGATGTGTAAAATATCTTGCAACTCAATGGTAAAATACCAAAGTAGCCTTTGAAGTCTCTAGTCACTCCAGTCACAGAGACCCCTAAGTTGTTTGAGAGGAGATACAAGAGAAATATTAAAGAATCAACTTCAAAGGATTCAAAAATAGAGGAAGATAAGTCAACAAAAAGGCAGAAGGAAGAGGTACCCGATGAAGAGGAAGAGCAAGAATTAGAGGAAGAAGTAACACTAGTGGAAAAATGACATGATGCAATTGTGGAAGTGTCATCATCAGAGAAGCCCAAGAGTACATAGGGTCATAATGAAACAGAGTCTTCGACTAAAGATCAATCAAAGTAGATTGATTATGTTAATCAATTCATGGATATCAGAAAAATGGGTTCAAATATTAAGAAAAATAGTATTCCCATAATCTTTGATCAAGCAAGATCACAGACAAGGATGCTCTCTACTATTGATTATGCAAAAGGTAGATTGAGGATAGTAGTGATGGAGACAAAACAAAAAAATAAGGTTACTAAGGTGTCTTTTGATCTCAATACAGTGCATCCATTAGATAAAATGGATCTGCATAGACAGACTAGAGAAATGTTGAATAAATAAGTTGCAAGTTATAAATGACAAGCTTAGAAACCAACTTAAAAATGAGAAGTTAACAAATAGAACCAGGAAAATAAGAGTGGACGAATTAGAACAGTTGGTGATGGAATTAGGAGCCAATCCACAAGATGTGGCATTCGTGCAATCCCTAGTTGATGCAGGAGCATCGCCACAACATCAAGCGAGCCAGCGCGGAAGCGGAGGACAGCTGGACAAGCTAGCACAAATTTTTAAAACACTTTGGAATTGTTGCGCAAATCTTAAATGAGCCTTTAAGATGAGGCGCACTTGTATATTGTAAATGGACCTTGAGCGGATAGCTCTCGTCCTTAGTAGGTAGATGACATTTAAAATAGTTAATGTAAAGTAGATAGAATTTAATTCTAG
>JZKD02S2323934.1:140636-151826 GCA_000966675.3 Picea glauca | reverse complement strand
GACATTCCAATTTACGAGGGAAACTTGGATGCAGAGGAGCTACTAGATTGGATTAGAGCTCTGGATACTTACTTTGACTACGAAGATGTCGAAGAGGACAAGAAAGTCAAGCATGCTGTTACACGCTTAAAAGGACATGCAGCATTGTGGTGGGATGAACTACAAGCTGACAGGAACTGCAAGGGCAAGCAGAAGATCAAGAATTGGGACATGATGATCACGAAGATGAAGGCGAAATTCATCCCCAGGGATTATCAAATTACTATGTTCAGGAGAATGCAGAACTTGAGACAGAAGATGATGACAGTGAACATCAGGGCAGGTCATCGGGAGAGCGATTATGAAAAAGTTGCCATATACATGAATGGCCTGAGATATGATATCCAGGATGAGATGAGCATGGTAACCATATGAACGATGGAAGATGCTTATCAGATGGCTCTGAAAGCTGAAGAGAAGCTGAGCCAAAAACAGAGTCAGAGGGGCCGAGGTAGAAGTCATCCCAGAGGCAAAGCAGTTGCCCAGGACAAATACTAGAAGCCCAAGGAGGAATGGAAGAAACCTCAGACTCGTGCAGAGAGAGGTGGAACCTCACAGCGGGGGCCATATGTTGAACAGAGAGGGCAGCATAATGAACAGAGATGAGATTATGTTGACAACAACACTTTTCCTCGTACTAGAGGTAGAGGAAGAGGAAGAGGTGGAGTAATCACATGCTTCACATGTGGAAAGAATGGTCACAAGTCTTACGAGTGTATAGAGAAAAAGAAGGAAATTGGAGAAGCTTACATCACCGAAGCACAGAGGCAGGATTTTGAGGCCGAAGACGCTGAAGGCAGAAGATCGCTCATGATGTCAAAAGTCCTTTTGACACCCGAGAAGGAGGTGGAAAGTTCAGTCCAAAGGACCAGACTCTTTAGGACTTCTTGCAAGACCAAGGACAGGGTATGCAAGGTCATTGTAGACAGTGGTAGCACGGATAATCTCATATCTACAGAGATGGTAGAGAAGATGGAGCTGGAGACGACTGATCATCCAAGCCCATACAGAGTTTCATGGCTACAGAAAGGACACCAGGTAGTTGTTACTAAACAATGCTTGGTTGAATTCAAGATAGGTGGATATAATGATAAGATCTTATGTGATGTTCTTCCCATGGATGTTTGTCATCTATTGCTGGGTAGACCATGGCAATATGAAAAAAATGTGATTCATGATGGGAGAATGAACACATACACCCTAGAGAAAAATGGGAGGACACACATGTTGCTTCCGATAAAGGATAATGAGGTGAAGCCTGAAGTAAGCAACACAACACTTCTCATGAGTGGAAAGGAAATTCTTACCGAGGTTAAGAAGAAGGAGGATCCAAAATTATTTGTGGTCAAGAAGCCACGGATTGTTTTGACTAGTACAAGAGTGGATGATTTACCGGATGAAGTTCAGGAACTGCTCGAAGAGTTTGCTGACATTATAGTGGACGAACTACCTTGTTCATTGCCACCGGTTAGGAGTGTGAGTCATCATATTGATCTCATACCAGGAGCCAGTTTTCCAAATAAATCCACGTACATATTGATTCCACAGGAGAATGAGGAGGTTAAAAGGCAAGTCCAGGAGTTGTTGGACAAAGGGTTAGTCAGGGAAAGCTTGAGTCCGTGTGTTGTTCCAATAGTACTCAATCCGAAGAAAGACAGAGGCTAGAGGATGTGTACCGACTCAAGGGAGATCAATAAGATAACCATCAGGTACAGGTTTCCATTGCCAAGAATGGATGATTTGATGGATTGCTTGAGCGGAGCAAGTTACTTTTCAAAGATTGATTTGAAAAGCGGATATCACCAGATTCGCATGAGAGAAGGCAATGAATGGAAGACAACATTCAAAACAACCGAGGATTTGTATGAATGGCTTGTTATGCCGCTTGGCTTAACAAATGTGCCAAGTACCTTTATGAGGTTGATGAACAAAGTCCTGAGGGAGTTCATCGGGAAATTTGTCATCGTATACTTGGATGACATACTGGTTTATAGTAAATCAGTGGCAGAGCACTTGAATCATTTGGCTACAGTGATGCAGAAACTACAACAGGAGAAGTTGTTGATTAATATGAAGAAGTCCTCATTCATGAAGACAGAACTCATTTATTTGGGATTTTTTATTTCGGCAAATGAGTTGAGGATGGATCCGGATAAGGTGGAAGTGATCAAGAATTGGCCATCACCAAGGAATGTATTCGAGGTGAGAATTTTTCATGGTTTGGCTAGTTTCTACCGAAAATTCATCAGGAATTTCAATGGAATTAGCGCAGCAATGATGGATACAGTGAAGAAGCGGCATAAGTCTTTTCACTAGACAGAAGAATATGAAAAGAGTTTCAATCTGTTGAAAAGGAAGATCATGGAACAACCGGTTTTGGTGTTGCCGGATTTCCAGAAAACATTTCAGGTGAATGCGATGCAAGCGTATTTGCAATCAGGGTAGTCTTGAGTCAAGAAGACAGGACGATAGCATATTTCATTGAGAAGCTGAATGAAGAGAAATTCAAATACTCCACATATGATAAGGAGTTTTATGCTATCATACAGGCATTAAAGAAATGGAGGCATTACTTGATACCCAAAGAATTTGTATTGTACAGTGACACTCATGCACTGCAGTTTGTGACTCAACATGAGAAGTTGAATTAGAAACATGTAAAATGGGTTGAGTATATGCAGAATTTCACATTTGTGATTAAACATATTTCTGGTAATGCTAATAAAGTTGTTGATGCTTTGAGCAGGAAGTGTTTGCTTTTGCAGGAGTTCAGAGTCCACACTTTAGGTTTTGATGATCTCAGGAATATGTACGCAGATGATTCAAATTTTCAGGAAGCGTATGAAGCAGCTGAGAATCCAGTTCTTAGAGACAGAAGCCCGTGGATAGAATACATGATCCAGGAAGGATTGTTCTTCATAGGCAATCGACTGTGTATTCTGAAATGCTCCATGAGGGAGAATCTGTTGAAGGAGAAACACAGTGGTGGATTGGCAGGACATTTCGGTCATGACAAAACATTCGTGAAATTGAATGAGTCATATTTTTGGCCGAAAATGCGAGCGAATGTCAAAATATTTGTAGACAGATGCAAAATTTTCCAGCATTCAAAGGGAAGAAAGCAGAATGCGGGTTTTTATCAACCGTTGCCCATACCAGAAAGGTCATGGGATGCAATAAGCATGGATTTTGTATTGGGGTTGCCAAGGACAAAAAGAGGTGTTGATTCAATCTTTGTGGTAGTGGATAGGTTTTCCAGGATGGCACACTTCATCCCATGTCAGAAAACTAGTGATGCAACTCACATTGCAAATATGTTCTTCAAAGAGGTCATTCGACTTCATGGGTTGCTGAAAAGTATAGTTTCGGACAGAGACACGAAATTCATAGGGAATTTTTGGAGGACCTTATGGAAGAAGCTGGGGACTAATTTGATGTTTAGTTCAGCTTATCATCCTCAGAAGGATGGATAGATGGAAGTGATCAACAGAAGTCTGGGAGACTTGCTGAGAAACTTGGTGACAGAGCACCACAACAGTTGGGACAATATATTACCACAGGCAGAATTTGCGTACAATGACTCAGTGAATCAGAGCACAGGCCAGAGTCCATTTCAGGTTTTTTATGGCATGCAACTGAGGGGAATTTCTGAACTGAGATATTCAGGACAGACTGCTACTAGGAGCGCTAGTGCAGAGGAATTTGCTGAGGCGATGAAGGAACTTCACAGCCAGGTGAAGGAGAAGTTGTAGAATTCAAGTCAAGAATACAAGCGTAGAGTAGATCAACATCGGAGGCAACTTTAGTTTGAGGTTGGTGATCTGGTTCTGGCACATTTGAGGAAAGAAAGGTTCCCGAGAGGAGCATACAATAAGCTAAAGATGAAGAAAATCGAGCCATGCAAGGTCTTGAGAAAATTTGGGGACAATGCTTATGAGATTGAACTACCCGATGGGATCGGAATTTCTCCGATATTCAATGTCTTAGATTTATACCCATACAGAGTTGGAGAAGTAGAGAATGGAGATGACCATCCAGTGATCCAGTGGATGAAGCAAATTCCAGTTGCAGAGAAGCCACAGATGGAATGAATACTGGACAAGAGAGTGAGTAAGAGGACCACGCGAAAACAATATTTTGAGTATCTGGTCAAGTGGAAGAACCATCTAGTTGAAGATGCCAGCTGGGAGACTGAAGCTAAGATACATAAGCATGGAAAGACCATGAAAGAGCTCATGGAAAAGAGCCCATGAAAGTTTTCAAGCGAGGGAGTATGATGCAGTAGCATCGCCAACACATCAAACGAGCCAACGCGGAAGTGGAGGACAGCTGGACAAGCCAACACAAATTTTGAAAACACTTTGGAATTGTTGACCAAATCTTAAATGAGCCATTAAGATGAGGTGCACTTGTATATTGTAAATTTACCTTGAGCAGATGGATCTCCTCCTTAGTAGGTAGACGACATTTAAAATAGTTAATGTAAAGTAGATAGAATTTAATTCTAGACTAGACAGTTGTAGAGCGCAAGAGGGAAACAGGATATAGATACCCTCATTGTGCATTGTAACATTATTCAGAAGCATTTGGAGCAAGAAGAAGTAGAGAGCTATGTAAAAACACCCATGTACAGACATTTGAATTAATAAAAAGCTTTGATTCAAATTCATGGTTTGTGTTGTTCTTTGTGTATTGGTGTTGAATGATAGGCTCATGAACGTTTGCTTCCTTTTATAAATTTGATTTTATATGCTGTGTATGTGATTTCATGTATGAATTAAAGTCTGAGAGGGAGATGGAATGAGTTTCAATTGTTTCTCTATTTGAGCCATAGAATTCCTACAAGGAGTGCAGTTGAAGTGTCCGCAAGGAGTGCGTTGACAGAGGGTTCAGATAGAGATAGTTTTTGTTCTCATTCCTCCAGAAGTGCAGTTGGGTACAGGAGCCGTGCAAGGAGTGCACAGGCTAGGTAAAAGTCTCAGGGTTGTGAACCTGAGTGAAGCATTTGACAGACTGCTGTTGTAGGTGTGCGCAGAGTCAAGTGACTTCAACACTTCGACGTTGTTGAAGGTTTTCCGCAAGGAGTGCATGCAAGAGTTTTATTGAAGGACTTGAGGTCATGGGGAAAATCTCACGAGGGATAGGACCTTCTAATTTGTTGAAGGACAATGTAGAAAAGTTGCGCCTTGAAGGTTGGCAAGAAGCATCACAAGTTTGCACACAGGTGGATAAGTTTTGTGGAAGAACACTTAGTCATTTCGTGGATTGCATAAGGAAGAACGGACAGTTGATATCTTCTAGGGAAAATCAGCGAATCACCATGAGCCGTTGGATCTCGTGGGGGTGCAGGGGGATACTGCAGATATTCCCATAGTGTTTAAAGCTCAGAAGGGGTAGAGCCATTGATCCAAGCCAGCCAGGGGCGTTGGATTATTCGCAAAATCGCCTATCGGGATTTCGTAAGAAAGGAATGAAAGATTTGGTAACGGGAGTCATGAAATAGCGATACGCGATATCCTGATGGCTACAAGTACAGTGTGGGGCCACAGGAGTTGGTGGTGGATAGGTAGCACACTGTATCGGGGTTCGGGAAATGTAAAGTCCCGAAACATTGGACATCAGGATTCGTGATCCCGCGAAGTCCGAAATCCCGACGAGGTGACGGGACCATTGAAAATTCAAAGCCGGGACCTCATCAGAGTTTCGGCATATTGGGACTCAGGAGTCAGAGAACCAAGTTGCTTGACACTGCGAGTGTCGAGATCTCGATAGAGAAAGTCCCGACAAAGGAACGGAAGGGTCAGCGTTGACTCATATTGGGTCTCGAAGATTCGAGAGTCCTACGCTTGATCACTGACCTTGCAAGGTTGTGAAGTCTAATTCCCCAATAAGTAAAGAGAGGGGGAGTCCCACAAAGAGATCTGTGGGTGCAGATTTCCCGATAGGGAAATAGAAGGACCGGTTAGTGTTCTTCGGGATGAGGAAAGAGAAGATCTTATGAGCAGGCGTGCCTGCGGGTGTGACACTGCATCACTAGTGAAAAATAAACATACAGAGATCCAGACACTAAAAACAAGCTTAAAATCCTTCTAATTGAACATGTCCAGACAACAGAGTTGCAGGTGATCCAAGAATAAAAGGATCAACTCATGAATAAAATGGTGCAAATGGAAGAACAAATGGAATTGCAGGAAAAGAAGATTGAAATTTTAAAACTAGGATCTTATTCATCACAGGAAACAACATCAACAAATCCAATAGATGGGTTATCAAAATCTTTGATGGACATGAATATGAAAGGAATTGAGATTGAAAATTTGAAGAAATTTGTTGCAAAACAAGTTGAAGAAATCAAGGACAAGGATAAATTCATTACAGAATATAAAAAGTTGAAAGCTAATATGCTTAGAGACATGGAACAATTGTAGAGAAAACTGTCAAGAAAATATTATCTGGTAGGGGCTAGACACATCATCTGGAATGAAATCATAAATGAAGTTGGAAATATATCAGATTATTTCAAGACAATTAATGATGAGATCTTATTAACAGATGATGCATATGAAGTTATAAATAAATCATTTCAAGAATTAGGAACTAGACCACAAGTTGCTACCCAAGTTATTAAGTTCCTAAATTCCAACTCTAGTGAAGTACTAAAAAGTAGTTATGGAGGTTGAAAAGAAATTTACTACATAGAGCTCAGGACAAATGCATAATGGTGAAGAAAAACATCGACTCTTTCATAAATAGATTTGAAAACGTAGTAAAGATGGGGTTATCTTCATCTTGGAATGATAAAGGAAAGTTCTTATCGTTCAAAAGTTACAGAAAGAATTTGTTCATATCGAGAGAAACCGAGACAAAGTTCTAAGGTATGGTTGACAGTTTAAGAGGGAAAACTATTGTGGATCTTCTCATAGATGATTTCTACCTTCTCGAGCAAATTAAAAATATATTTTCAAATCCTCCTACATATGAGAAATACATCGAGATAGATATTGGATTGAAACAAATGAGGTCATTCTAGCATCCAACAAGTGAAACATGGAAACTTCTCATCAAGTTGTTGACAGAATAACCCAACAAGATAATTGAAGAAAATCAGGGATTGTAAGATTTGTCTTTTGATATTCATATTTTTATGAAGTCAAATATATTTTGTATATGAAAGGATAGGAAATAGGATCTGATAACCATACTTGGATACGATCTTGTTTCTATAAGTGTCTATGAAAGGCTTGATGTAAACAGATTTTTATGGGGCCCCGGGAAAGATCATATCTTTAATAAAGTTTCACAAGTTTTGAGTGATTCAAATTAATGTGTCTTAGTTCATGTGACTTTTGTTGTTGATGTTTTCTCTACATTTATAAATTCCTCTTGAATGTAAATGTTGTCATGATTGTGATAATTTAGCAGAAAAACTACTATTGCAAACAATGAAAATGATCATTTAAAGTTACATATTTCTTTGAGATAATATGAGTATTGAGAGGATATGTACTTATTTTTTATTAAACCTTTTTTAATAGAAACGAATTATATGTTTCTGTTCAAATTATATTATGGTTCGGATACATATTTTGTCATCATTTCTTCTTTCTAAAAGTAAAATAATATTTATCAAAGGATACATTGTTTTGCACTTAGATTTTGTTTTTCTCAGCTCTTCTCTTGCTTATTAAAATATTTAATTATCTGAAACATAGATATTTTAGCGCTAAAACTTGACCTTTAATATTTAAATATTGGCAATTAAGGACCTAAAGTAAAGAAAAAAAACACTTTGTTTTAGGACAGATCAACTTAAACAAAACCAAACAATTTTATGAGTGCCTTGGCATGGTTTCCTAGTTGGAAACATCTCAAGGGTTACAAAAACACATTATGTAGGGAGGCCAATCTGAAGGATCGACTGCCAATTTTTTATTTTTCACAAAGTTTCTTAGAGGCCTCTGCACTTCATAACTTCATTGTGTGATGGAAATTAGATTTATGGAGCTTCTCAATTAGGGATCCTTGAATGCTTCCTATAGAACTGGTCATACCTCCTTATCTAGATCTAGCTATACCTCCACACCCAGATCAGGGATGAAAGAAATAGTAAGACGGATGTCACACTTCATAAAATGGATAAACCCATGAAATAAATCAGTTACATAATAACATAAATCGTTTTAGCAACATTTCAAGAAACTTCAACATAACCAATACAACAATTAGATGAACCTAGAGTTTTAACTAACTCAAAATGTGGACATTAGTTGTACCTGCAACACCATTAGCCACTGAACATTATTCATTCGGGTAACTAAATAAATCTAATGAATATCCCCTTGGGTTTTGTATACTGCAAGCAAGAACTTCATGTATTTCAAAGACTTGGATTTCATTTTGTTATAACTACTCCATTAAAAAAAATGTTCATCGACATATTTCTCTACAAGTTTTGTTCAATAAAATGAGAATTTGTGCTTCATAAATAATGAAAATATATGAGGGAAAGAAAGAAGTAATTTGAAAATTGCATTTTGTTAAATGTAATCTCTAGCTGTCAAGCTCTTTGCCTGCTCACCAATTCAACTACAGTTAGAGATAGTTGAAGTTTTGTTTATTTATTTTCATCATCAGTTTGATTAGAGATCCATTGGATCCTCATTTTATCATTGTATTTATTTGATAGTTAGATGAGTATTGAAACCCCAATTTGGTGTTTGTTAAGCCCTAATATTGGCTCATTAGCCCTTAATTGGGGCATATTACATTAGTAATGTTATTTTATTTATGTCGGCTTTATTCCATTAGTTGTAATTATACCACCTAGTCTCCTATATATACCAAGGAGACATTTTCATTTGGATGCATCTTGTCCTTAAACATTTAAGTGGGGAAAAATGAGGTTTCCCCCTCGAAGACGACGATTATCTGAAATTATCTCTTTTTCAAGGAGTTGAGTACTTTTTCTGAGGTTTTTCTATGCTATATTGATATTTGGTTCTTAACATATGGTATCAGAGCTCAAGGTCTTGGGGTTTCGCTGCTACATCTGATACACCTTGGAATTTTTGCTATAAATTTTTTTCTACAACATTTCAGAAGGAATGGCTTGGATGATATTTAGTAGAAGGATCAAGGTACGTTGGGTTAAAATTTTAGCTCTTGAGGCCTTATACTTTCAGATATACATCATGTACAAGATAGGGTTATGGAATCATCCTAAACTGAGTCATTACCGAATTTTCGCTATAAACAATTTTCTATAACATTTCAGACCCTGAACTCTGGAGGCTATTCACAAAAATTAGTAAGGTATCTGGGTCATCTTAAATTTTTAGATACACCCTGTGGAAGATAGGGCATCTGACTAGTCCTATTGACTAGTCTCAAAAAGGTTGTCTAGGTAAAACAATCATAACTTCTTCCTAGAGTATCCAAATTAAGTGGGAGAAATTTCATTGGATAGTGGACAGTCTGTAGTATTTTTGGTACGAGTTTTAGAATTTTATATCAATTATTTTGTGTGGGGCACGCTATACAAGTGAGATATTCTGGAAAGGCCAAAAATCAACAAGTTGTGGGGAAGTTACCGTAAATTCCACTTTTCACATCCAATTTTGATCAGACCTGTGGCATTGTAGAGAAAAAATATCAGAGAACTACATAAAAGAAATTTTCATACCCAGAAGGGCTGAAACTTGGCAGATACAATAGAAGAAAGATTGTCTAGAAGAACCACCTCAAAATCAAGGTTCAAAAGTGATACTTGGCCAACATGCCACCCAAAAAGGGAACTTCTATACTAGGCCTAGATGTTACTAGAAAGTACATGATCACATTGGAGGTATCCAAAGCAATGACCACAAGGGACACTAGATTGTTTGTGGATACTATCTAGTTTGAAACCACCTTTTGGTCCTAGAGTACGACCTAAAACTACTTTTTATTTGTTAAGAGCTTGTCTTCCTCGAATATAAGGAGGTAGATTAATATCCTTGTTGGAAACACAATCCTTGGGGTTGAAAACTTCACATAGTGTGAAGCTCTAATGTGAAGAGCAAGATAATGTAACTGACTTCGGGAATCCAAGAGACCTTGGATGAGAATCCAACTTGGTCTTTTAAATATGTATATATGCATATCATATCTATTACTAAAATTTACTTCACGCCTTATCTTAATTGGTGAGTCCAACAAACATAATACCCAAAGACATCTGGTAGAAGTGAAAGTATCTCCCCTTATAAATCACCAAAATCATTCTAAATGACAAAAAAAATCTCAATGTCTTTAAAATCCCTCTCAACATAATAATTTAAAAACCCTATCAAAATAATAATAAAAACAAAGAGCATGACTCGACGTAATAAAAAAACAAGGGGTACCTAATGTTCAAACTTCAAACCATTCACAGTTCAAATATTATGTAGTTCCCACTAAAGGCAATAAGAATCAATGGGCGGTTCCATTAGAAAAATAAAATAAAATAAGAGTGGAATCAATTTATCAGTTAAAGATTTAGTGTGCATGCTTTTACATCATAATCATGTTTGAATTTTATTATTTCCTCTTTATATGTATGTGACAATATTGTATAAATAAAAGTGGAATTAATTTATCACTTAAAGCTTGAAGTGTGCAGGTTTTTACATCATGCTGATGTTTGACACACTATTGTATAGTAAGGAAAAATAAAATAAAATAAAATAAAAGTGGAATTAGTTTATCACTTAAAGATTCTAGTGTGTAGGCTTTTACATCATAATAATGTTTGACACAATATTGTATGGCAAGGAAAAATAAAATAAAATAAAAGTGGAATTAGTTTATCACTTAAAGATTCTAGTGTGCAGGTTTTTACATCATAATGATGTTTAACACAATATTGTATGGAAAGGAAAAATAAAATAAAATAAAAGTGGAATTAGTTTATCACAAAGATTATAGTGTGCGAGTTTTTACATCATAATGATGTTTGAATTTTATTTTATATGTATGTGACAATGTGTGGGTGGATTTTATATTCCAAATACATATAAAATAGATCTTACACAATTTATTTTCAAAAAATTTAAATATATTTATTAAATTTTTTGGTTTTAATATTCTACACAATCCAAGAAAACATTTGAAAATAGATTTATTCATTAT
>JZKD02S2323934.1:122606-140510 GCA_000966675.3 Picea glauca | reverse complement strand
AGAAAATGTAATAAGAGTAAGAGTAATTTTCATATTCCTAAGATAAGGTTTTCAAGATAGCGTTGAAGTAAAATATTTTGGAATACAATTATAATTAGAAATTGTTTTCATAGGTGTAAAAATTACGTTGTTATAAGGTGAAGAGGTAGGAATGTTTACTTCTTAAATTTTCTCAGAGTGTTGAATCCATTTATGCATTCATAAATGTAATTTAAACATAAAAAAAATGGTGATTTCACCAAGGTGTTTTTCATCATATTCACGTGAAAAAGTTCAAAAGGTCGAATTTTTAGACAACACCTTGCAAAAGTTCATTAATTGGAATTTTGTCCATACAAGCTTCAAATTTTTTTATTTGCTAAGCATTTGCACAATAAAAGGACTTTGAAACTAGATAAGGGGAAATACCGGAGATAACAAATCAAGATTCACCTAGATATGTATTGTGAAATGGTCTTGAGATAAATAACTTCAAGGAAAAGCCATTTGCAACATTTGTTGACAAAAATTACTTAACAAGTAGTTTTAAATTTAGAACAAGAGAAAAGGGGAAATGTTTGATGCATAACCATAAACCCTTTTACCAAACAATATATTCAAATTTGGATAAAGCCCAGTAATTGCAAACATAAATGTAAATAAGGTAAACTAAGATCTAGATAATGAGTTTGACCTTGATCATGCACAACACCACTTTTGCCTCCTTAGGATGGAATGTTGCTATTAGTTTCCATTAAAGAACATCTTTTATTTTTGGGGTATAGTACTAAGTAATCAAACTTCATTGTTGTAAGTTTTAAGTAAATGATTCACATAATGGAAAGGACATTGTTGGAGTCATCATCATGAGGGAAAACATTGTTTTATTTTCTAGTCTTTGATTTGGTCATCAATGTGCAACAAAATAATTTGAAGAAAAATGTGAGCAACTTGTTTTATAAACTAATTTGGGAAGATTTAATATTGAAATATATTTGTTTCTCTAAGTTTTAACATAATACATCTGAATTATAGTAGGATTGAAGAGGATGTATGTCTCCATTATTAGTGTTAAACAAACCTTCCTTTATGAGTGTAAATCCCAACCCTGAGCTTCATAGCTAAAAGTAAGTATAAAAAAATTTAACCTGATACCATATGTAAATCTTAATAGTAAATTAAATTGACAACAATTTCTAGCAATTAAATTCTCATTTTTCACAGATTAAAACATAATCTCGACATTTATAACTTGATTAACAACAACACATAAAACTAGCGAAATACCTCTTGAAGATGTTGTCCTTTGAGTTGTTGAAATAGTCTGCAACCAAAAACTGAAACTGCCAGAAATTGTTTCCTCCTAGCCAACTAGGAACATAGCCTCTCCAGTTCCCTAGCTCCAGAAAATCATATTTCCTACCCCCCAAACCCAAAATCCTAGCAACAACAGTGCCATAATAAAAATCTCCAAAGAAATTTTTCCTTGTAGTCTCCTCATTTTCCCTTCCTCCTTCTCCTAGAATTTTCCCAAAAAGAAGACCCCCTTCCCTCTTCCTTATCCTCCTCTCTCGAATCCCCATACCTCATTCAATTCCCAGCTTCCTTATCCCATCATTAATTCCCTCACCTACCATTAAATAATAAAATAAGAAAAACATTCAATCTAATTATTTAGATAATTAATCTAATTTACCTTAAATAAATTATAATCACTAATTAATAAAATTGGGTTGTTACATAAACTCACCCTTCAAGAAACTTCGCCCCGAAGTTATAGTAATTTACAATACAAGGGAAATAAAACATGATTCATACATCCATATTAAATAAGTAACATTATCAATTTAAAACACTTATACATACTAGTGTACATGTGCAAGGCATGCATGTGTAGCTAGAACATATAGGAATCACGCATGTACTAATGACAATAATTATCACACCTAACACAATTCTTATATGCGTCCAATCCAATCACAAATTCCATTTATTTCATAAATAATAGTAAACCATTTAAAATATTCACAAAATCCTTCAATTATAATAATTTAACACAAGCAACATTCACTTAGATAATTGTATTTCAGTTAAGAATATATATATATATATATATATATATATATATATATTGAACAAGAGAAATCAATAAATTATACTATAAGGTGAAAAATCCACAAACTCTCAACTAATTCTAGCCATCATTGCTCCCTAACCTACTTCCATCTTTCATCCCTATCTTTCCTTTGATGGACGATATTGGAGCGTCAACTATATTGACCTAAATTCAAATATAACCAGTAAGCGGAAGTGTCAACTCTCTTGACTGAGCTTCCCCAACAAGAAATTGGCAGTCATCATAACACGTCTAGGGGAGTGTGAGCTAACACCATCCTCCCATAGCTCCAAGTTCCAAAGGATACAGGGTGGGAATGCCTCCACCCCTCCTGATAGAGCTAGGGTCAACACCCTATCATTGACCATACAATGACACTATGTTGCTTGGATTTTGTCATCATATTTAGTTCCATGTAGTCTCTCTACCCGAAAAACCTACACTTGCCCACATATCATAGCAATGCATTTGAGCCAACATAATTTCAGATACAAGGATTCCTACCAAATTGTTTCTTGGCCGTTGTTCACAACATCCACCGTTTATTATAATTATCCCTTGGCTATTTTATAGCCCATTAATTTGCAGATTAGTTTATAAAACAAACTCATACATATCCATACATTATTTTCATGTAAATGCATTTAATCGTATCATTAAATTGGTATCCATTTACTCAGATAATGATAAACATTCATAGTATTGACATTCACAGAGGTCCATATGTCTAGAATTTCAAGTGTATCATTAATAGTTTCACAGTTAATAAAAAATTAAGATATGGTTAGGCCATAAGTAATTCTAGTTGTCTAAGTCAAAACGTGGCATTACATACACCCAACATTCGGGACACATAGTCTCGAGGTGGTGAAAAATGTGAGTGATGATCTCGTCGTAATGTCTATGCATCCTCCCAAGTTAAATATACTGGGATATACTTGTCCCATTGGACCTTAACTTGGTCTACCAAACGATTTATGAGCTATCGGACCCTATATTCCAATATATGTAATGGTTCAACCATGATGGTTCCCCCGTCTGAGACCTACAATTCCTTCCAATTTAGTTTGTGAGATTCGTCAACAACATAATGACGTAGAATAGATACATGAAAAACATTATGAGTTTTATGCAAGTGGAATGGCAGTACGAGACGACAGGCAACATGTCCAATTCTCTCTTGGATTTTGAACGGTCCTATAAATCAAGGAGAAAACTTTGTCCCCTTCTCGAACTAAATGGTACTCTTATTAGGCCTGATATGAATGAGAACTTGATCTCCCAATTTATAACTTCGGTCAGTCCTATGTGCATCCACATAAATTTTCTGTCTATCCCATGCTTCCTTTAGTTGTTTCCTAATCTAGATCACATGTTCCTCCATCTCTTGAATCAATTATGTCCTGACTGTCACTCAATATTCTAACCTTTCCCATCAAAATGGTGTCCTGCATGGCCTTCCATACAAAGATTCATAGGGTGGCATTCCAATGGAGATGTCAAAACTGTTATTGTAGGCGAAATCCACCAAAGGTAGATACTTCTCCCAATGGGTTTGATTATCCATAACATACATCCTTAGCATGTCTTCCATAAATTGATTTACTCTCTCAGTTTTCCCATCTGATTCAGGATGATATTGTTAGAAAAAAATTATTGTGGAGTAATAAAATAAAACAAATGCGTAAATAAAACACATAAGATACACAATACAATAGAGACACAAATATACGTGGTTCACCCAGTGTGGGCTATGTCCAAAGGAGAAATTTTGAGCTCCTTCTTTTATTATTATCCATCAAATGAAGGGATACAACCTACAACACTGTAACCTCCTCTTCTTTCTCTCACAGTATCCTCTCTTAGAATACAATATTTGTAATGATACATAGCCACGATACATTTCCCTCATAAAAGAGGGTTGCCTTCTAGGGAAAAAAACCCTAACATAACTTCTACCATCAGATCTACGAGCTTATAATGAATGGTCCATATTTACAATGAAATTACAATATACATTTATGAAGGTTACTCTCCTCCTCCTACGGGATCTTGGCAACCAATTTTCTCTATAACAAGCAAGAAGGTCTGCTCAACTACTTCCACAATCATTCACCAGCCTCATTTATCAGCTTGTAACAAAAACCCTGCCGATGGCTTCTTGCGCCCAGAATAAGATTATGATCTAAGTAAATATTGGTGGCCACCCACCTATTCCTCTGGCTCGAAAAACATATTTCCACCTTGGCAGTTTTTCGACAGTTTTCTGGGTTCTAAACGTTTGGGGTCATTTTGAGGCCTTAAATGACGGTTTTTGGGATTTGGGGCCCAAGTGACTATCAGAGGCACTAACCTAGTCCAGTCAGAAATTGTTCTTATCGGTTAGAACTTTCCAATGAGCTATCGTGAGCCTAAATTGAAAATCATATGCAAAAGTTACAACCCCGAGAAGTTGATGTACTAACTTACCCAAACGAGGATCACATGACTTTTGGCGCTTCATCTCCTAGGGTTAGGTTTTTTGATGTATATGGTTTTTGACATTATTGTTTATTGTAAAAGGCTTTTAGAGCCTCATTATAACCATCTTCTTGCGAATGAGCTCTCCTGGTGACAACCCCCTTCCCTCCAAAGGGTTGGCATGATCTCCCGGTCTAGGATCGTTCAATTCACCGAACCGAATGGTTCGTTGGGCTCCTGATGGAATCGGTCTCAACTTGAAACATGCCCTTTTCATTTCCTTGGCACCCACGATGTGGCACCTGCGGACCCTCTCCTCAGCTCTTTCAAGTTTAAATACCAATAACGCTAGCTCTCTGCGCTAGACTTCCTTCTTGATGTGACCATAGACTATGACCATGGGACAACTTCCTTCGCGATCCCACTCTTCGAAACCTTCACGAGCAACTTTCTCCTCCTTCCCAATTTATGAATATGAGAATACTTCAAGACCAATCTATGGTCCACATTCCCCTTGCGATCAATGACTGTGATTGATTCTGCGAGTTCAAAATTCACGAGTCTTCTCTCCTCTCGACCCTACTTTTCTTGACTTGTGAATTGATGAAATGTCGATCCTGCTCCATGTTTCCTCCTCGATGGAAAACCAATATTTGTCCGGCTCTCAGCTCTTCGGGAGTTCTTGTCGACTTTTCTCTGAAGGGTTCCTCCTTTGAAATATGCGACTCCAACAGCCTAGATTTACTTCACTCTTCGTGACCTCATGAAGACTCTTGTTTTCTCCCAACAAACCTTTCGAAGCTCCTGCTCCCGAACTTCTCGATATTCTCGATATTCTGCAAGTCCTCGAATCCTTTGCACACTTAGCGTAATTTCACCTTTCGAGACTTAGGCTGTTCTCGAAACTCCTTCTGCACTCATTGCATAATTTTGAGTAGACTTCCTTCTGCGACTTTGCTCGGCTTGAACAGGGATGATTTTAAAGATGAAAATTTATTTTAAAATGTAGAAATCTTGATGAATCTTACTAATCCTTAATATGAAAACTACAAAATGTTTGGCGATATTTTTGTAAAAATATTAATATTTATAAGCTTTTTATATAGTTTGTATAAACTTTTGGTGATTTTTAAGGTAAAATAATTTTATCCTATAGAATTTGGGTGAATCATTTTTAGAATAATGAATCTTGTTTTGGGAAAACCTTGGAAAATTAGCCCATGAGCGAAATTTATCCCCTAAAATCATCCCTAGGCTTGAAAAACCTTCCAAGCTTCTTAGTTCCTCTGTGAGCTACTCGTGCCTTCATGGAAGCTACTCGCTCTTCCTCCTAAAATTTGTAATATGGAATTACAGTTGGGCGCACTCCTTGTGCTCGGCTAAGCTTATCGATGAATTCTCCATTATCCTTATGGAAAGGTTCAAGGCATCTCCTTTCCTTTGTCGATGCACTTCTTGCAAAGCCTTCCTTCACTAGGATGTTCAAAAATTCTAGGAATCTCCAACACCTCCAACCATGTTTCTTCTTTGCACACTTGCACTAACTCAATGCCCTCTTGGTAGAGTGTTTCAGAGTGTTTAGTAACTCTAAGCTGTGTTTTCTCTTACAAAGTATTTCTTTCCAAGGTACCTAACCACCTTGAAATTTCTCCCTGAGTCTGTAAATTAATCTGGTATGCCCTCTTGGAAACTTCTCTTTTGACTCCACTGAGTTCATACATGCACTCCTTGCGTCATCTCACGGAGTTTCCTCTCTTTGTTGTGCATTCCTTGCACTTAGCCTAGAGAACCAAACTTAACTCATCACACTCGCGAATAGAAAATTGTATTTCTACCCCTGCAGACAATTTAAAACATTCATCTACAATTAAAATGCATGTAAAAGATATTCATAACACAACATCCATTACACAGAAAAGATAGAATGGGAAAAAATGTCATTTTCTATTAATGGTGGAATGTCAATTTACAATAATGGAGTCCGAGCTGCAACTAAGTATCGATTCTCTGCAATTCTCTCCCTATCTCATATGAATTTTCCTATCTAACCTCTACATGGAAAAAAATACAAAGATTTATACAAGAGGGGCTCTATGAGCTTCCCTCACATGCTAAATTAGTAGTGTCAAATCACCATCCCTAATGCCTATCGAAAAGGAAAATTACAATGATGAAAATCTGCTCGAGATCGAATGCAGATCCATTCCGCCATCAACCACTTAATGGTGACCTTATCTCTAGCTTGTGCGAAAGCACGATATGGATATTCCATCTTGTCCTACTTAATGCTCGGATCATGCCTTGGATTCTCGAGGCAAAATGAGAGGGTGACGCCTCTCCTTCCTTAAATGCACAACATGCGTGAAATCTAACTGGCGCGTCCTGAGGTGGAGCGATGCTCTTGCATCATATTCCACAGCTACGAAAATCATGAGCTCCTGCTCATGAGCTCTCCAGCGTGGCTGAAATCCTCCTGGATCCCAAAATTTCTCTTGGAGTTGTCTCTTTGCTACTCTACTTTGCTGTTTCTTCTCCTGCATCATCCCTATTGCTCGTGCAGGTTCCTTTATGTCGAGCTTCCTCGTGTTGATCGCCTTTGTTAGTGACCTTGACATCAGCTCTGTGGTTTCTTCAACCACCTCGTCCAACTACGCCATTGACTGGTTCTTATGTTGCAGACTAACTCGCTGCACTCGCTCCTTATCAATGGGAAAGTTACACTAACTCCCCAAGATGTATTCTTCCTCTGTGGCTTTATCTTTCCACTCTGCTACAACTTCCACTTCTACAGTCTTCTCATAACTGAGTTGTTGCTCAGCTTCTTCTCCTAACAGGTCAACCCCTATCAATTCTATGATTGGTTCCCTTCCAGCTTCCATTAATAGTCCCTCATGCTGATGCATTTCTTTTGGCATGGATATCTCCTAGAAGCCATCTTCTGGTTCTGTATTTTCTAGCCAATCCTCCAGTGCCTTCAACTCCAATTCCCACTGAGTGAGAAACTCAACCAGGCGCTCTCCTATTGGGACATACATCAATATCTGTTCCTCTTATTCCTCGATAGTCTCAGGTTGTCCCATTGTTTCCTCTGCAACTTCTCTTCTAGCCTATCCTCGGCCGCTTGGTAGGAATATCTTGACTCCTCCAATGATCAAAATAGTCCTCTGACCCTCTGCGGCGAAAGTTTTCAACTTCTCATTGTCTTCATTCACACGAATCACAGTCCCACGTGAATCTTCATCTGAGTGAGGTCTCTCTTCTACCTCCTCTTCATCTATCAATGAAATCTCAACTGAGCTCATCTCTTCTCCCTTTCCCACCTAGAAATCTGGGATGTCTCCTCTACCCACCTGGAATTCTATGAGATCCACTGATCCCTTCTCATTTCCCACTTGGAAATATTTAAGACCCTTGCAAGATCTCTTTCCTTCGCCACTGAGGTTTCTAGCATGCCTCAACCATCTCCTTAGCATATGTTGATGCCTCCTGGCTAACAACTTCTGGACATGTCACTTGGTTGTTCTCTTCCAAGGCCACTCGTACCTCCAGTTAACTTTTTCCTCGTGCTGCATCTTGAATTCTAGCATCTCCATCTGGGTTCTAATTTTGTTGAGTTCCTTGTCTATCTTTGATTTTTTCTTTTGCGGGCAAACTTTCCCTTGACCGTGCTCATAACATCCAATGACCATCTCGTTTCAAATGTAACCCACCTGGTTGTTTATCATCTGTTGCACACCTTGCAATAGCTTCAACAAAGAATCACACTCTTTCTCCCTTTGCTTACATAAATCAATCCTGTAGTAGCTCTTATACCACTCCTCGTGACAATGCCCTTCCCTCCAAAGGGCTAGCACAACCTCCTGGTCTAGGATCGTTCAAGTCCTTGAACCGTATGCTTCGTCAGGATCCTGATGGAACCAATCTCAACTTGACACAGGCCCTTTTCTCTTCCTCGGTATCCATGATATGGCACCTGTGAACCCTCTCGTCAACGCTTTCAAGTTTCAACATCGATAAAGCTATATCTTCACGCTAGACCTCCTTCTTGATGTGACCATAGACTATGACTATGAACCAGCTTGCTTTGCAATCCCGCACTTCAGAACTTTCGCGAGCGACTTGCTCCTCCTTCCTGATTTTTGAATCGGTGAATACTTCGAGACCAATCTACGGCTCATGTTCCCCTTTCGATCAATGACTATGATTGATTCTGTGTGTTCGAACTTCGCAAGTCTTCTCTCCTCTCAAACCTACTTTTCCCGACTTGTGAATTGATGAAATACCAATCCCTCTCCACGTGTCCTCTTCGATAGATGACCAATATTTCTTTGGATCTCAGCTCTTCTATAATTCTTGTCGAGTTTTCTCTGAAGGGTTCCTCCTTTGAAATACGCGACTCCAATGACCTGGATTTACTTTGCTCTTCGTGACCTCATGAAGACTCTTGTTTTCTCCCAATAAACCTTCCAAAGCTCCTGCTCTCGAACTTCTCGATATTTTGCCACCTGTCTTCTCCTCGATGGTGGATGAATTCTCCATCTTTAGGACTTCGGCAAGTCCTCGACTCATTTACACACTTACTGTAATTTCACCTTTCGAGACTTAGGTTGTTCTTGAAACTGCTTCTGCACTCCTTGCAAAATTATGTGCAGACTTCCTTTTGGGACTTTGCTCGGCTTGAAAAACCTTTCAAGGTTCCTAGTTCCTCTGTGATCTCCTCATGCTCTCCTGGTAGCTCCTTGATCATCCTCCTTATATTTGTAATATGGAATTACAGTTCCTGGGTGCACTCCTTGCACTCGACTAAGCTTCTCGACGACTTCTCCCTTAGCCTTATGGAAAGGTTTAAGGCATCTCCTTTCCTTTGTCGATGAAATTCTTGCAAAGCCTTCCTTCACCAGGATTTTCATCAATTATGGGACTCTACAACACCTCCAATCGTGTTTCTTTTGTGCACACTCGTACTAACTCGATGCCCTCCTGGCATAGTGTTTTAGAGTGTTCAGTAACTCTGAGCTGTGTTTTCTCTTACACAATCTTTCTTTCCAAGGTACCTAACTACCTTGAATTTTCTCCCTGAGTCTATAAATTAATCTGGTATGCCCTCCTAGCAACTTCTCTTCTAACTCAACTGAGTTCAGACACGCACTCCTTGTGTCGACTCACAGAGTTTCCTCTCTCTGTCGTGTAGTACTCCTTGCACTTAGCCTAGAGAAACAGACTTAACTCAAAATAGTCATGGATAGAAAACTGTATCTCTACCCCTGCAGACGATTTATAACATTCATATACAATTCAAATGCATATAAAAGATATTCATAACACAAAATCCATTACATAGAGAAGATAGAACAAGAAAAGATGTCATTTTCTACTAATGGTGGAATGCCAATTTACAATAATGGAGTCTGAGTTGTAACTGAGTCTCGACTCTCTACAATTCTCTCCCTATCTCCTATGCATTCTCCTATATAACCTATTCTTGGAAATCAATATAAAGGTTTATACAAGAGGGGCTATATGAGCTTCCCTCGCAAGCTAAATTAGTGGTGTCAAATCACCAACCTTAATGCCTATCGAAAGGTAAAATTACAATGATGAAAATCTGCTCCAGATCGGATGTAGATCCATTCTTCCATCAACCACTTAATGCCAACCTTATATTGAGCTTGTGAGAAATCATGATCTGGCTCTTCCAGCTTGTCCTCCTTAATGCCTATATCATGCCTTGGATTCTCGAGGAAAAATGATAGGGAGGCGCCTCTCCTTCCTTAAATGTGCACCATGCATGAAATATGAATGGCACATGTTGAGGTGGAGCGATTCTCCTACATCAACAACTGTCACATATCTTCTTAGAGATAAGCCGCCACCATTCCAACAAACTTGTTTTCCGCTACATTTTACAGTTTCATCTTATTTCCTTATTAAATAGAAAACCAATTTTACTGTATCTCTATTATTTTGTGTTAAGCATCTGTTAATAATTTGTAGTCATTTCGTTTTTCACATAAAATCTGGATCAGTGGTATCAGAGTGGTCTTCTCCTTTTCGTCTTAATGCATGTCCCCAACGAGGTCAAAATATAAATAATTGGGTCTCGATCTTGTTTTTCTTGAGGACAAAATATCTCGCTTGTCCAAGTGACCTCTCATGGTAGGAGAAAAGAAATATGATAGGACATGATATTCTTTCAAAATGTTGCTTGAGGAAGCCCTCACACAATAGAGGAATGAGATGATGGATAGTTTCGCGTAAATCCTTCGGCGACTACCAACAGGCGACACATCTTCTTCGAGTGAAGGCACCTCCCCCTTCAAGGTACAAATCAAATTAGGTATTCCTGTCTTTGAAGGTTAGATAGATGTAGATGTTGTAGACAAGTGGTTGAATCTACTAGAAGGGTATTTTTCTATCCATAACTTTTCGAGTAGAGAAAATATTACTTTTGCGCTCCTCAAAGTCTTTCCCCATGTCAAATATTGGTGGGAAAATTTATATGAGAAAAATGAAACAGATGAACCCTCATTATTTATAGTCACAACCACCTGGGAATTCTTCAGGGATTCTATTAAGGAACAATACTACCCTGTTGGAAGTTATGACGGCTTGTATACCAAATGGACCACACTACGACAAGAAAGAGACCAAACAGTTCCAGAGTTCACAAATATCTTCCATACCTTGAACACCAAGACAGGTATCAAAGATTCAGAGCGACATCTAGTTCTCAAGTATTGTGGTGCTATGCATAGATACATCCAGAATGAAATGGAATTTCTGGACATCTCATCCTTGGGAGCAGCTTATCGATATAACATCAAAATAAAGAAGAAGCTCAAACAAAAGACACGGAAATTTGGGCCTGGGAACCCCTCACATCAGAAGAAAGAAAAGGGAGACCCCAACCCACAGAACAAAGGACAGAGAAAATATGGATAGTAACAGGACAACCAGTCCAAGCCACAAGCAAAGAAGGACACAGGAAAGACAGAAATATACCAGGAAGTGGTGCGACTTCCGTAAGAGCCCTTGGCATAACAATGTTGACTGTCGCTCAAATCAGTCATTGGTGGCCAAAGTGAAATCCTCTGAATAAGATGCAGGTTCTAACTCTGAGTCAGAACCAAAAAGAGGGAGATAGATCATTGACGTGAAACCCAGTGCCACTAGTTTTACCACCAAGCTCCATACTTTTAAACCAAACGAGCTAGAAGAAGGAGAGTGCCTCTTCCATTCACAAATGTGGGTAAAAGGCACCCCACTGTTCTTCATCATTGATAGCGGTAGATAGAAGAACCTCATCTCAGCAGAGGTTGTCAATTGCTTGGACCTACCAATAACTTCGCACCCACAACCCTACACCATTAGATGGCTCTCCCAAGGAAGTGATCTTCGCGTCAGCTAACAGTGTCGACTGTCATATGACATCAAGCCCTTCAAGGACAAGGTATTGTGTGATGTTTCTCCTATCAAAGTTTGTGATGTTTATTTGGGCCAACCTTATTTATGGAAACATCATGCTATATATGAGTCTAGGACTCGTAGTGTTATTATTACTTTGAGTAGGAAATTGTACAAGATACCCGAGGCAGCCCCACCTAGTGTTATTTACTTGATCTCTATCAATCAATGTAGGAATTTCATATCTCCGACATGGAAGTTTGTCTTCTTCATGATTCACTCTCAAAATGAGTGAAAGATCACAACCACATCCAAGGTCTCTGCAACCGACCTCTCCACATAGCAAAAGCAAGTAGATAAGGTCGTGGAAGAATACTCAGATATCTTCTCCTCACCTATCGGGGTACCTCTGCACTGTTAGTTCAAGCACCCCATCAATTTCATCCCCGGATCACTGCTTCCCAATGGGCTAGTCTATCACCGCTCTCTATTGTAGAATGAGGAGATCAAGCGACATATCCAAGAACTGTTGCACAAGGGGAACATCCTTCCTAGCTCATCACCTTGTAGGAGCCCAATCGTGTTGGTACAAAAGAAAGATGGAATCTGACGACTCTGCATTGATTACCGGGCTCTCAGTAAAATCACATTCAGAAACCAATACCCAATTCCCCGAATCAATGACCTCCTTGATCAACTCATGGGGCCTAAATACTTCAGTAAGATTGATCTAAATTTTGGCTACCACCAAGTTCCGATAGAATAGACATATGTATGGAAGACCACCTTAAAGTCAAAGGAAGGCCTTTTTGAATGGTTGGTCATGCCCTTTGGTTTGAAAAATGATCCAACCACTTTCATGAGGATGATGGACAATATCCTGTGACCATTCACCAATACTTTTGTAGTGGTGTATCTGGATGACATTCTCATTTACAACAAGACTTGGGCAGAACACTTGCAAGATATTCAATGGGTTCTGCACACCCTATGACAACACAAGCTATATGCCAACTTGGAAAAATGCTTCTTTAGCATGGACAGGCTCCATTACCTAGGCTACATTATTGACCAACATGGCATACATGTGGATCCAGCCAAGATCTAAGTCATCTGTGACTGGCCAGCTCCAACCACACTCACTGAGCTTCGGAGCTTCTTGGACCTTGCCAATTTCTACCATAGGTTCATGTTGGGATTCTCCCATATTGGATGGGCCCTCATCCAAATAACCAGGGGTGGTGGTAAGAAAAACATTGCGTGGGGATAGTCCCAACAACAAGAGTTTGATGATTTGAAGAAGCGCTTGTGATCATCCCTAGTAATTTCACTACCAGACCTACAACAACCCTTTGAGATTGAGACAGATTCTTTAGACTATGTTGTGGGCTCCATTCTCACTCAGCATGACCACCCCATGGCCTATCATAGTGATACACTATCAGATGTTGTCCATAAGTACCCTAATTACGACAAATAAATGTACTCCATTGTGCAATCTCACCACTAGTGGAGACATAACATTATTGGGAAGGAGGCAATCATCCACACTGATCATAAGCCACTGCAGTTCATGCAAACACAAGGAAAATTGAAGAATGACCGCCATCAAAAGTGGTCCACATATTTTCAAAAATTCCACCTCAACATCAAGTATAAAACATGAAGCACCAACCGCGTCGATGATTGCCTCAACAGACTGCTAGTCGCGACACTTACTAGGGTGCTAGACTCTTGTGACCATGAGACCTCTAGATGGACCAACTCTATGATACAGACCTGGACTTTGCCACCACCTACCAAATGTTGGGTGAAAACGTAGTTGTCGATAATTTTCATCTTCAGAATGGGTTGTTGTGTTGCTTGGGCCATATCTGTGTTCCATCACGTGAGTGAGCGAAGCTGATATGGGAAGCCCACTACAGTTGGGTGGCATGAAACTTCAGCATCAAAAAGACAATGGTGATGCTATAGAAACATTTCTACTGGCCAAAACTTTGACAGGAGGTCAACAAGTATATCAGGTCTTGCACTGTCTGCACTATTTCCAAACTGACCACTAAGAAATAGGGCCTGTACGCCCCTCTTCCTACTCCTGACAGGCCATGGGAATCCATCTCAATGGACTACATGTCAGGCCTCCCATCCACCAAGCAGGGAAATGACTGTGTTTTTGTGCTTGTTGATCACTTTTCTAAGATGGTGATTATGATTGAGTGCAAGAAGAGCATCACAACAGAGACCACTGCCAAGATCTTCTTTGAACAAGTCTAGGTACATTCTATAATCCCACAAACCATTGTCTCATATTGGGACAGTCGATTTCTCAGCACATTCTGGTTGAGCCTATGGTCACTATTGGACAGCAAGCTCACCAAATCCATGGCCTTTCACATAATTTCAGCCAACATAATTTCACATACAAGGATTCCCAAACAATTTGTGATGCTCTCTAGGGATGCTCTCTATTGATGTTGAAATAGGGTAGTGATATCGAATAGAAGGTTATTCATACGCCTCAAGTCATCTTGCAAGACCTGATTATATTGGTTCTTGTGAATAACATCATCCATCAGCCAGATGACTGGAGAAATGAAAATGTGGCTTATTGAGTTAGCTGCAACTCCATTGATGATCCCCATGGCTTTCTTGATCTTCTTGTGTTATAGTTTAGCAAAGCAGTCAAAGACTGGGGGAAGAAATACATATACCACAGGAGGGGTACAAGAGAATCTATGAGTGTGATTGAATGAGAGGGAGGAAGTTGGATGGGTAGTAGGAATGCAATTCTCAATCATCCCATAAGCATTAAGCATTATCGGATACTAATCATAATTAGTTAAAAATATTTTAGCATTATCGAAATTGGGTAGGTCCCTTAATTGGTTTGCAATAGGTAGGATTAATGGCTTGAATGTTGTTGCAAACCAGAGATTAGGGGGATTTGACCTAGCCATACAAATATTGAGATTCTAAATCTAAGGTTGGGTGGGGTAACATAATGGACAAAAATTGTAGAAAAGGGATGACCAAAACCTGAGGTGATGATGTAGGGAAAAAAGGTGATGAGATAGGACTATTCTGGTCACGATAACATGGATTATTCAGAAATAGTTAAATAGCTTATAGGAATTTCAAGCAATGTTTTAATTTATATGTTAACATTTATTAAAGTTTAATGTTGTTAAAAGTCAAATCTTAGCAACTTGTTAAGAAAATAAGAGAAAGGTTAAGCATGTTTATTAAAAAAAAATGGGTGGGAAGGTATCTTTCAACACATATCAAGATTTTATTCAATGGGGAAGGTATATTTCAACACATATCAATATTATATTCATGGTTATTGGGTTCAAGTGGGTATTTAAAGATGAACTTTTTTTTTTTTAAATTAAGAGAGAAAAATAATTTAGAATGGAAAAATATACTAGAAAACATCACTTTACTAAAATGCGAATAAAAAAGAAGTTTAAGTAGGAAGAGGTTTAAATATTCAAAGTTACAAATAAATATGTGATGTGTTTGAGGTTATGAGAGTTATTGGGTATATGATGTTTTTTTGGGTTTATCATATGGATTTGGATGCTTGTCATGGGGTTTCTTGATACTAGTGTCAAAACTTTGAAAGTAATAAGTAATCAATTTTATATCTGCTGATATAAGAAATTGGCCTTTGGTAAGTCGTAGACAAAATTCAAACATTTCCAAGAGAAAGAGGGATAAGAATTTATGGCACTCATAAGAAAATCTTTAAAGCGACAAAAGAACCATTCTCTAATATTGTAATAGGGAGAGCATATGAAGACAAACTCCACCTCAATCTTAGGCTCTAAGTATTAGTGCTCCCAAGGAATATGGTAATTTGTATCAATGTGACATTGATGGGAGAAAATTTTGAACTAAGCAAGAGGGGCCTTCAAGGTGAAAATTAACCAGAGTATGATGTACCCTGGGGGCTCGAGGAGCTTATTTCTATGCTAGAGATGCAAATTTGGGTGGTGTTGAAGTTTAGAAGAAATCAACCCTCTACGCGGAAACCATGTGCGTTGGAGGTAGGCTCTTTAAGACTTTGTACAAATGTGATTGTTTAAGTCTTTGTAAACCTCGATACATATACCTTTGTTTACCTACCCTTTGGAGATATCAAGAACATCCACTAAAACTCTATGTGAGGGTGCTTTGTGAAGATTGAGGTCAATGAAGAGGATCTTGCATACCAACATAAATCAAATATCCCACATTCTACTTGATTGAGAGAGGAATTGTGAGTACGATATGTATATCTAAGATGACTACTGTGTGAGTTTCCCAGCCCTTTGAGCTTGTGTATCATTGTCACCACATGAAAGATAATTGAAAAAATGAGTGGGGTTGTGCCAGCTTCAGTGTGTATGATATCATGAGTGATTGATCACTTGGCATGACGATGTTTTGATAACATCATGAAAATCATTCTCTCTATCATGTTTTATTCTACTCTTCAAAGGTATGGTTTAAACACGGTTATTCCAACAAAGGATGAACATCTTCAGTAACCACTCACACAACCAGATAAAAGATAGACACAATTTTTTGACGTGGTAAAACCACTACGAGGAAACATCCATAGCCCCAACCAACATGGCCACTTGGAGCTGTTTATTAATGCAAAATAAAAATATTACAGAGATATTTTACAAGAGATTTTCTCAAAATCGATCATCGAAAAATGACCCTCCATGCTCTTTAAATAGAGATCATGGAACAATCAAGTGTTAAGCCATATAACAATGGTCATTAATATCAAGGAGAGTATGAACCGTCGGATCACTCTATGTCGGGAACATATCGTGACAGTTGTATTTCCTAACTAGAAATGCATACTAATGCGTACTAAAGAAACACACTTTTACCTAACGACGCATTAGACCAAGTAGATATTAACTAAATCCTAAGTGTCTAAATATCCTAACATCCCCCCTTAAGAACAACTTGGGACAGGATTAAAGGATTTACAATGTTGACACAAGAGGATAAGGAAGGCAGTGTTAGAGTCTATCCCCCCTTAATGACAACTTGTTGAACTCCTAACATAGATCAAAGTTTGGAAAAGTTCACTTTTGTAAGAGACTTTGTGAAAATGTTTGCAACTTGATATTCTGTATAGAAAATGAGCACTTCAATAACTTGATCATGAATGAGATTTCTGATGAAGTGCATGTGTAGCTTTTTTGGTACACTGATGTTGAACTTGGTCTTTGGCGAGCTTGATGGCACTCTGATTATCGCACCAAAGGCTGGTTGGATGTTGTTGCTGGAATCCAAACTTTGAAAGGATCTGTCAAAGCCACAGGGCTTCCTGACTGGCATTTATTGTTGCTCGGTACTCTACTTTTGATGAAGAAAGTGCAATAGCCTATTTTTTATTACAGGCCTAAGTGAGAGGTCCTGAACCAAGTATGAAAACCTAACCTGCAGTAGACTTCCGATCATCAGGGTTGCCAGCCCAAGCTAAATCAATGAAACCAACCAATAAAGGAGTCCCCCCTGAACTTTAATGTATCCCGAACTGAACTGTACCATGGACATAGCGAAGTATCCTTTTAGATGATTTCCAATAGATTTCATTAGGTGTTTTCATATACCGGGAAACAAGACCAATAGCAAAGGAAATATCAGGATGGGTATGAGTCAAGTATAAGAGGCTACCAACTAACTGACAGTACAAGGTGGCATCAACATTGGGAGAAGTACAGGTGGTAGTAAGATTGAATCTAGACAGGAAAGGAGAAGGGGTTGGTTTACAATCATCTATGTGAAAGCGACGAAGAAGGTCACAAGAATACTTAGTCTGGGAAAGAAAAATTCCTTCATTGGTTTGCAAAACTTGGAGGCCAAGGAAATAGTGCAAAAAGCCTAAGTCTTTCATTTCAAATTTCTTCTTAAGGTTGGTTTTCACATGGTTTAAA
>JZKD02S2323934.1:86045-108967 GCA_000966675.3 Picea glauca | reverse complement strand
TTGTAATTTAGATTAGTAATGTTATTTTATTTATGTCGGCTTTAGGCCATTAAACCTCCTAGTCTCCTATAAATACCAAGGAGACATTTTCATTTTGAATCATCTTGGACTTGAATATTTAAGTGGGGTAAAAGGAGGTTTCCCCCTCGAAGAGGCTTATTATCTGAAATTATCTCTTTTTCAAGGTGTTGAGTGCTTTTCCTGAGGTTTTTCTATGCTATATTGATGTTTGGTTCTTAACAGTGTATGTGTTCATTCGCCCATCATGAATCACATTCCTGTCATATTTCCATGGCCTACCCAACAATAGATGACAAACATCCATAGGAATGACATCACATAAGATCTTATCATTATATCCCCCTATCTTGAATTCAACTAAACATTGTTTAGTGACAGTTACCTGGTGTCCTTTCTCTAGCCACGAAACTCTATATGGGCTTGAATGATCAATCGTCTCTAGCTCCAGCTTCTCTACCATCTCTGTAGAAACGAGATTATCCATGCTACCACTGTCTACGATGACCTTGCATACCCTATCCTTGGTCTTACAAGCGGTCCTGAAAAGTCTGGTCCTTTGGACTGAACTCTCCACCTCCTTCTCAGGTGTCAAAAGGACTTTTTGCATCATCAACAATCTTCCGCCTTCAACATCTTCTGCCTCAACATCCCACCTCTACGCCTCGGTGATGCGATCTTCTCCAACATCCCTTTTTTTCTCTGGACACTCGTAAGACTTGTGCCCATTCTTTCCACATGTGAAGCATGTTATTACTCCCCCTCTTCCTCTACCTCTGCCTCTAGTACGAGGAAAAGTGTTGTTGTCAACATACTCTCCTCTCTACTCATTATGTTTCCCTCTCTGTTCAACATATGGCCCTCTCTGTGAGGTTCCACCTCTCTCTGTTCGAGTCTAAGGTTTCTTCCATTCCTCCCTGGGCTTCTGAGTTCTATCCTGGGCAACTGATTTGCCTCTGGGCTAGCTTCTACCTCGGCCCCTCTGAATCTGCTTTCGGCTCAACTTCTCTTCTGCTTTCAGAGCCATATGATAAGCATCTTCCACCGTTCATATGGTTACCATGCTCATCTCATCTTGGATATCATATCTCAGGCCATTCATGTATCTGGCAACTTTTTCATCACCGCTCTCCCGATGACCTGCCTTGATGTTTAGTTTATAGAATTCCTCAGTGTATTCTTTCACTGTCATCAACTTCTGTCTCAGGTTCTACATTCTTCTTAACAGAGTAATTTGATAATACCTGGGGATTAATTTCACTTTCATCTTCACGATCATTCGATCCCAGCTTTTGATCATCTGCTTGCCCTTGCAGTGTCTGTCAGCTTGTAGCTCATCCCACCACAATGTTGCATGTCCTTTCAAGTGTGTGACAGCATGCTTGAATTTCTTGTCCTCTTCGACATCTTCATAGTCGAAGTATGTATCTAGAGCTCTAATCCAGTCTAGAAGCTCCTCTGCATCCAATTTTCCCTCATAAACTGGAATGTCCATCTTTGCTCTTGCACCCATCCTGGCAATAGCTCTGATCAAACACTCATTTGATGCATCCTCGGCTGCAACTTCCTCTTCACGTTCAACCTCAACTTTGATTTCGAAATCACTCAGATCCCTTGCACTGGATGTGCGTCTTTGCATTGTCTCCATGTCTTCGAGTCTTGCTCAGAGATCACGCATCTGTCTCTCCATGACTGGATCTGTTACCTGCCTGCCCCTTCTTCTCGGCATTTTCCTATCCTCTGGATTGGGTGACTGTCTATCTCTCCTTGGCGGCATGGTGAATTCTCTTCTTTCTCTGCTACAGAAAGAAAATAACCTTTTTGTGCTCTGATACCAAACTTGATGCAGTCGCGCCCGCGGGCACGTCCACTCATAGGATCTTTCTTTCCCTGCAGCCTGAAGAACTCTTAATTATCTCTTCTATTCCCTATTGGGATATCTACACCCACAGAATTCTCTCTCAAGATCTCCCTTTTTACATATCGGGAGTTCGGACTTCGCGGTATCGCGAGGTCAATGGTCCAGCGTTGGTTCCATGAATCCCCAATACCCGATATAAGTCAACGCTGAACCTTCCCTTCTCCTATCGAGACTTCCCCTATCGCGATTTCGGCACTCGCGATGTCGAGCAACTCGGTTCTCCAAATCCCGAGTCTCGATACATCGAACCCCCGACACACGTGTGAGGTTGACCTTTCAATGTCCCGTCACTTCTATCGGGATTTCGGACTTCGCGGTATCGCGAATCTTGACGTGATTATTTTTGGACTTCTCGCTTCGAAAACCCGATAAGATGTGCCACCTGTTCACCTCGTTAACTCCTGTGGCCCCACACTGTTCCTTAGCCGTCGGGATATCACGTGTCGCGATTTCACGATTCCTGTTACCCAGTTTACGGAGTTCAACTTACGAAACCCTGATATGTGAATCCACACATAAATCCAACAGTCCTCGTGACTTGGATCTATAGCTCTACCCCTCCTGAGCTTTAAACCTCTCGGGAATACCTGCATTATTTCCCTTGCACCTCCGTGAGATCCAATGGCTCATGAAAATTCATGAAGTCTCCTCGGAGAATACTGACCATCTGTTCCTCCCTTGAGAAATCTGTGAATTGACTAAATGTTGTTCCACAGAATTTTTCCACCTGCGTGCAAACTTGCGATGCTTCTTACAGACTTCAAGTCACATCTTCTATGTGCTATCCTTCGATGAATTTGAAGGCCTATTCCTCCTGATCTTTTTCGACGACCTTCACGACCTTCAGGAAACTCTTGCCCGCACTCCTTGTGTCAAACCTTCAACCATGTCTAAGTGTCGATGTCCCTCAAATCTGCACACACCTGCAGTAGCAGTCCTTCGATGTTCACTCAGGTTCGCAACCCTAAGACTTTTTCCCGGCCTGCACACTTCTTGCACGGCTCCTGTTCCCAACTGCACCTTTGGGATGAATGAGAACAAAAGCTATCTCTATCTGAACCCTCTGTCAACGCACTCCTTGTAGACACTTCAACTGCACTCCTTGCAGGAATTCTCTGGCTCAAATAGAGAAACAATTGAAACTCATTCCTTCTTCCTTTCAGATTCCAAACTCAACATGAAATCACATACACAACATATAAGCAAATGTATAATAGGAAGCAAACATTCATGAGCATATCAACATCAATACATAGAGAACAAACACAAAACCATGAACTTGAATCAAAGATTCTTCTATTAATTCAAATATCTGTACATGGGTGTTCTTACACAGCTCTCTGCTGCTCTCCTATGTTCTTCATACACAAATGCTCATAATAATGTTACAATACACAATGAGGGTGTCTATATCCCATTTCCCTCTTGTGCTCTTCAAACTGTCTAATATAGAATTAAAATTCTATCTACCTGCATTAACTATCTTAAATGCCTCTACCTACTAAGAACGAGAGCTAAAGGCTCAAGGTCTGATTACAATATACAAGTGCACTTTATCTTAATGGCTCATTTAAGATTGCGCAACAACTTCAAGGTGTTTTCAAAATTTGTGTTGGCTTGTCCAACTATCTGATTATCTCCGCGCTGGCTCGCTTGATGTGGGAGATGCTCCTTCAACAGTGAGCTAACACCGTCCTCCCATGACTCCAGGTTTTAGAGCATATAGGGTGGGAATGTCTCCACCCCTCCTGATAGAACTATGGTCAACACCCTATCATTGACCATACAATGGAACTGTGTTGCTAGGATTTTGTAATCATATTCAGTTTCAGGAAGTCTCGCTACCTAAAAAACATAAACTTGCCCACATATCATAGCAATGCATCTGAACCAACATAATTTCACATACAAGGATTCATACCATATTGTTTCTTGGTCGATGTTCACAACATCCATCCTTTATTATAATTATCCCTTGGCTATTTTATAGCCCATTAATTTGCATATTAGTTTATAAAAAAATTCATACATATCCATACATTGTTGTCATGTAAATGCATTTAATCATATCATTAACTTGGTATCCATGTACCAACAACTTTAAATTTCAAAATTTTTGAGATAGAAATAAGTTGCATAATATCCATAATAACTCAATCAATGATAAGCATTCATAGTATTGACATTCACATAGATCCATATGTCTATAATTTTAAGTGTATCATTAATAATTTCATAGTTAATAAGAAATTAAGATATGGTTAGGCCATAAGTAATTCTAGTTGTCTAATTCAAAAAGTGGCATTACATATAGCTGACATTTGAGAAACATAGTCTCGAGGTGGTGAAAAAAGTGAGGGATGATCTCATCGTAAGGTCTCTGCATCCTCCCAAGTAGCAGATCCTGGGAAATACTTGTCCCACTGGACCTTAACTTGGTCTACCAAACGATTTCTAAGATGTCGAACCCTACGGTCCAATATATTTAATGGTTTGACCATGATGGTTCCCACAATTCCTTCCAATTTAGTTTGTGAGATTCGTCAACAACATAATGATGTAGAAAAGATACATGAAAAAAATTATGATTTTTATGCAAGTGGGATGGCAGTACGAGACAATAGGAAGCGTGTCCAATTCTCTCTTGTATTTTGAATGGTCCTATACATCAAGGTGACAACTTTGACCCCTTCTCAAACTGAATGGTACTCTTATTAGGCCTGGTATGAATGAAAACTTGATCTCCCACTTTATAACTTCGATCAGTCCTATGTGCATCCAAATGAATTTTATGTCTATCAAGTGATTCCTTTAGCTGTTTCCTAATCTAGATCACATGTTCCTCTATCTCTTGAATCAATTCTGGCACGACTGTCACTCGTTCTTCTAACCTTTCCCAACTCAATGGTGTCCTACATGGCCTTCCATACATATCTTCATAGGGTGGAATTCCAATGGAGATGTGAAAATTTTTCTTGTAGATGAACTCCACCAAAGGTAGATACTTCTCCCAATGGATTTGATTATCCACAACATACATCCTTCACATGTCTTCCATAACTTGATTTACTCTCTCAAATTTCCCATCCGATTCGGGATGATATCAATAGAAAAGAAAGATTGCGGAGCAATAAAATAAAACAAATGCATAAATAAAACATAAAAGATACAAAATACAATAGAGACACAGATATACGTGGTTCACCCAATGTGGGCTACATCCACGAGAAAAATTACCAAGTCCTTCTTTTATTATTATCCATAAAATGAAGGGATACAACCTACAACACACCTGTTGTAACTTCCTCTTCTTTCTCTCACAATCTCCTCTCTTAGAATACAATATTTTCAATAATACATAGCCGCATTACATTTCCCTCATAAAAGAGGGTTTCCTTCTAGGGAAAAAAACCGTAACATAACTTTTGTCGTCAGATCTATGACCTTATAATGAACGGTCCACATTTACAATGAAATTACAATATACATTTATAAGGCAATTTTTCCTTCGGGGCTTCACCCCCGAATCCCTACTAGGGGACCGCTTTCCCTCGAACCCCACATAGGGGGTAACCCCCCTCTACACTCCCGTGCGTGGAGGAGTGTACATTCTTCCAGGGTGTAAAGTCTTCCTGGGGTATAAACATGGCTGAAAACAAAGACCTTTGAATCAAGAAGATAATCAGGCTCCACAACCAACAATCGCCCACTTGGAGAATGATCTCAACAACTCCACAGTTGTTGTATATGTTGGACTATGAACCTTCTTGGACCTAGAAAATTTCTCATCTTCACCTTCATGCTTGAAGACCAACTGAAACTGAGCAAGAACTCATTTTCACCTTGGTTTCTCCCTTAGTTAACATGCCTGCAGGACTCTGGCTAGTGTGTATCTTTTCCTACTTCAAATGTCCATCTTCCAAGACAAATCATATGAAATGGTACCTAAGTTGTATATTCTTAGTCTTCAAATGGAAGGTTGAGTTATTTGCAATATGAATGGTACTCTCACTATCATAATACAACATGTTATTCTCTTGCTTCTTTCCCAATTTCTCCATAAACTTATGTAACCAAATAATATCTTTACTAGCTTCTGTAGAAGCAACATACTCTTCCTTTGTTGTTGAAAGTGAAACAACCTTTTGCAATTTTGAAATCCAACTTACTGTTGTTCCACCTATAGTAAAAACATACCCTGTGGTGGTCCTCCTGCTATCTTTATCACTTGCCATATTTGAATCAACATATCCCTATAGAACACTGTCTGAACCTCCAAAAAATAATGAATGAGTAGCAGTACCTCTCAAATACATGAGAATACACTTTAATACTTTCCAATGTTCTTTACCTAGATTTTTCATATAACTGCTCACAACTCGCACTGCATGTGCAATATTTGGTCTTGTGCAAACCATCTCATAAATCAAGCTGCCAACTGTTGATGAATAAGGGACCCTAGACATGTATTCAATCTCCTCCTGTGTCTTGGGACACATTTCCTTAGCTAATTTGAAATGTCTGGCCAAAGGTGTACTAACTGATTTTCATTTTGCATTCAAAACCTCTCCAACACCTTTTCTATGTACTCACCCTGAGACAATGTCAATTTGTGATCTCTTGTTATTCTCATACCAAGGATTTTCTTTGTGACACCTAAATCATTCATCACAAATGAATTAGCTAATTTATTCTTGAGCACATTTATATCCTGCATATTAGACCCTACAACAAGAATGTCATCTACATACAATAGCAAGATAATGTACCTTCCATTTTCTAGCCTTTTAAAATAAACACAGTGATCAAAATGACATCTATGATAACCATGTTCTTTCATAAACCTGTCAAACTTAAAATACCACTTCCTTAAAGCTTGATTTATTCCATACAAGCTCTTCTTCAACATGCATACCAAATTCTCCTTCCCTTTGACCTCATACCCCTATGGTTGTTGCATAGAAATATCTTCCTCCAAATCCCCATGGAGAAAAGTTGTTTTTACATCTAACTTTTCAATATGCAAATATTCTATTGCCACAAGACTTAAAATAGTCCTAATTGAAGTAATTTTAACAACATGAGAAAATATTTAATCAAAATATATACCTTTCTTTTCTGAAAACCCCTTTACAACAAGTTTATCCTTGTACCACATTTTTCCTTCAACTTGTAAACCCATTTATTCTACAATGTTGTTTTTCCTATAGGAAACTGAACCAAGTCCCATGTCTAGATATTTACCAAGGAATCCATTTCCTCTTTCATGCCTTTCTCCCACTTCTTTTTGGTGTCTTCTTGCATTGCCTCTTCATAACATTATGGTTCACCGGAATCAGTCAACAATAAATAATAAAATGAAGGAGAGTATCATTTAGGGGGTCTAGTTAACCTGATATATCTTCTAACAACACTTGCAAGAGTTTCAATTACATGTTGATCCTACTGTTGTAGATTATGATTTTATGGTACCTTTGGAAAAAAAAATTCAATAATCTCATCAAACACTGTGTATTCTGGTTTTTCTTTTTCATGTTTATTTCCCTGCAACTGATATTTGTACATCACCTTCTCATTGAATATGACATCTCCACTCTTAATGATTTTTTTGTTTTGATAATCCTATAAGCAATAACCAAAATTATTAACATTGTATCCAATAAAGGTACACTTCTTGGATTTTTCGTCAAGCTTTGTTCTATTTTCTTTATCAATATGGACAGATAATTCACAACCGAAAGTCTTCAAAAAATAATAGTTTACCTTTTTACATGTCCATGCCTCCTATGAAATTCTATCATCCAAAGAGCTTGAAGGTCCTTTGTTTACTAAGTAAACAACAGTATCTACAACATCTTCCCAGAGTTGTAAGGGAAAACTAACATGCAATCTCATACTCCTTGCATGCTCCATGATTGTCTTGTTCATCCTTTCTGATACACCATTTTCTTCTGGTGTTCCTGGAAATTTCTTCTCTGTACGAATCCCATGGTATGAAAAATAATAATCCAACTCCTTGCTGCAATATTCACATCCATTGTATGATCTGAGACACTTCAACCTTTTTCCTATCTCATTCTCAACCAAAGATTTCCATTTCTTAAAAGTATCAAAAACATCAATTTTTTTTGAAATGCAATAAACCCTAGTTTTTCTATTTGCATCATCAATATAAGTAACATAATAACGAGAGACACCAAGATATGATACCTGATTTGGTCCCCATACATATCTATGCACAAGATCTAACCTTTCACTCTTATTTTCTTTTCTAACTCTGAGAAATCTGACTCTCTTTTGTTTTCCATAAACAAAATGCTCATAGAAATCCACTCTTGTATAAGCTAAATAGATAGAAGAGTCAATATTTCCAATACAAAAATAGTGGTACCTACCTTATCTCCTTTTTATATCACCATTGATCCTTTGGTGACCTTCCACACCTTATCTGTAAATATCGATACACAACCTTCACATGCCAACTTCCCTATTGAAATTGGATTTTTCCTTAGATTTGGAACATGTCTTACCTCTTTCAACAACCATTGGTTTCCATTTCTTTGCTTTATTTTTACCTTTCCCATCCCAACAATTTTTCATGGAGCCTCATCACCCAAATGAACCTATCCAAAATCACCTTGAACATAATCTAGAAAATGTTTCCTATGGTGTGTGGCATGAAATGAAGCCCCTGAATCTACTACCCAAGACTCAGAAATATTATCTACAGAAAGAATAAAAGCATCTTGTAACACATCACCTATTACATTTGCTTCCTGATTTTTCTCCCATTATCCATCTCTTTGTTTCTTTGGAGATGTCCTTTCTTCCCACAATTCTAGCACTCTATCTTTCCAAATCTAGATTTTTATCTTCTCTTCCTAGAATTCCAGTGGTTCCCTAATCCCTTTCCTCTATCCTTTTGACTTCCCCTATTCTCCATGTTCAACACATTACCTGATGTCTCACCTCTTCTTTTCCATCACATTTCCTCACTAAGGATAACACCAAGAACATCATCAAATTTTAAAGTATTTGAACCAGAGACAAAGTTACTTATAGCCATGACCAAGTCATTCCAACTTTCTGGAAAATAGCACAATATTATAAGAGACCTGACCTCATCATCAAAGTCCACTTTTACATAAATTAGTTGATTAGTAACCATATTAAATTCATTTAAATGATCTGCAACAGACCCACCTTCTCACATCTTCATATTAAATAATCTCTCAATTAGAAATATGTTATTGGACATCGAGGGTTTTTCATATAGTTTAGCCAATGCGTCCATCAAATCCTTTGTTGTCTTTTCTTTCTAAATATTGAAAGTCATCGACACTCCTAGCCTCATATGTATTGTTCATAGTGCCTTTATGTCAAGAACCTCCCATTCTTTGTCCTTCATGGCCATCGACTTCTTTCCTATTCCACCCAATGGTAGGAATAGATCCTTCTGATATAAATAATCTTTGATCTGCATCTTCCATAACTGGTAGTTTTGGTCATTAAATTTATCGACCCTAAACTTTCCATCTTCCACCATTGCTCCCACTCGAACCACGAACCCTCTTTTCCTATGAGTTACCTTTCTCTCTGATACAAGTTGTTTGAAAAAAAATTGTGGAGAAACAAAATAAAATAAATGCGGAAATAAAACATAGAAGATACAAAATACAATAGAGACACATATATACATGGTTCAACCAGTGTGGGATACGTTCACCAGAGAAATTTCCAGGTCCTTATTTTATTATTATCTAGCAAATGAAGGGATAGAACCTACAACAAACCCATTGTAACTTCCTCTTCTTTCTCTTACAGTCTCCTCTCTTAGAATACAATATTTGCAATGATACATAGCCGCAATACATTTCCCTCATAAAATAGGTTTTCCTTCTAGGGAAAAAAAACCTAACATAACTTCTACCGCCAGATCCACGACCTTATAATGAACAGTCAACATTTACAATGAAATTACAATATACATAACTCCCCTTTGCACTCCCCCGCATGGAGGAGTGTACATTCTTCCAGGGTGTAAAGTATTCATGGGGTATAAACACGACTGAAAACAAAGACCTCTAAATCAGGAAGATAATTAGACTCCACAACCAACAGATATGTTGTACTCAATTTCAACTAAGTCCCCAATGCTGACTGCATACTTGTCCAAAACTTAGATGTGAATTGGGAGTCCCTATATGAAATGATATTCTTGGGTAACCCATGCAGACATATGAATTCACTTATAAACATGTGTGCCGCATCAGTGACATCATAAGTGTCACTAATGGGAATAAAATGATCACTCTTGGTCAACTTAATGACTCTCACAAGAATGGCATTGTGTATGTGCAATGTGAGTGGAAATTCCACAACGAAATCCATAGAAATGCCTTCCCACTTGGACATAGGAACATCATGCGGCTGTAGGAGACCTACTAAGTGGTGGTGGTCATCCTTGGCTTATTGGAACTCTAGGCACCTAGTGACTAAATAGACTACATCACGCTTCATTCCTACCCAAAAGAAAATCTTCTTCATGTCCACATACATTTTCTTCACACCTAGATGTACACAATAAAGTGCTCTATGGGATTTCTTGAGTATGATGCTTCGAATATCCCCACCTTCAGGGATGTACATACTTCCCTAATATCTTAATAATCCATCTGCTTCCATTCTATATCCTTCATACTTTGTCTCTAATTTCCTCCCACTATGGAGGGTTGAAGTAACCTTTAAATACCAACTATCTCCAAGAAGTTTCCCCAACACTCTCTCCATCATATTAAATTTTAAGGGTACCAAGGAGAAGACACGTGGTCTCCTGCTCAGGGCATCCAAGACCGCATTCTCCTTTCCCTTGATGTACAAAATTCCAAAATCATACTCACTCATAAACTCACTCCATCACCTCTGCCTAGCATTGAAATCCCTTTCAGTGAAGAGATGATTTAATATTTCATGGTATTTTTTGAGCTCAAAGCTTCACTGCACTAGATAATACCTTCAAATATTCATAGCTAACATTACACCCGCCAACTCTAAATCATGAGTAGTGTAAATCTCCTCATTTTTCTTCAACTTTATCGACACATACTCTATCACTCCCCCATCCTGCATTAGCACGACCCACAATCCTTGCTTTGAGGAATCCGTGCAGACTATGAAGTATTTTCCATATATGACACTCATAGAATTGGCACAGTAGTTAGTAACCTCTTAAGTTCGATGAATGCAATATCACATTCCCCTGCCATTTCATACCTAACCCACTTGCACTGCAAGGTGGTGATGGGTTTCTCTATATTCGAGAACCCTTCCACAAACCTCTAATAATAACTAGTTATCCCCATGAAGCTTCTCACCTCATGAATATTTTTTGGCACTGGCCATTCCATAATGGCCTTCACCTTTTTTGGGTCCATAGATATTCCTTCACCGGAAATTATTTGAATTGAATAGTGAATCTCTTTCTAAAATAAAGAACACTTCGACAACTTTCCATACAATTTGTTCTCTCTAAGGCATGACAACACCATTTGCAAGTGTTCCTCATGTTATCTTTCATTCTTGGAATAGATGAGAAAATCATCCAGAAAGACCTAGACAAAGCGATCTAAGTACTTTCAGAATACACCATTCATGAGGCACATGAATATTGTTGGTGCATTGGTCAAAACAAAAGGTACTAAAACTAACTTGTAATTCCAAATTGAGTTCAAAAGGAAGTTTTAGGAATATCACCTTCCTTAAGTCTTAACTGGTGATACAATGATTGCAGGCCAATTTTTGAGAAAATTGTTGCTCCTTTCATCTCATCAAAGAGATCATCTATTTGTGGCATCGGGTACCTATTTTTCACTGTAGCATAGTTCAATTCCCTGTGATCTATCCATAGTCGTAAGGAACCATCCTTTTTCTTGAAAACAATTATTGGTGCATGTTGACAATGATTTCGATCAACAAGGCTTAGTCGACAAAGAGTTGTCAGGCTACTTTCTTTTTTTCTTTCACATGAGAAATATTGTGAACCTTCACTCAACAGTTTCTACATAGGGTGATGAAAAATATTGTGAAACTATGATGAGTATTTGTTGCATTTGACATGGTTGTTGGTTAGAGTTTTTCTGGGAGAGGGTCATACTTCTACACATGGAAAGAAACATTAGAAGGAGCATCATTATCAACATACAAATTCTTCCTATAATTACTTGCAAGAAGGATATTCAAAATCCATGAAGTGTTTAAGAGATGTAAGAATCTTATTACAAGAATTTAAATAACAGGTAGAGGGTTGTACCTTATAATAAAGGAAACAAATTGTGAAGATATTTATACAAAGCACTATAATATATGAAGAGAGAGAGAGTGAAAAAATGTTGGAAATTACCTATGACTATGCCATCGTCCGTCATTTCAAACCACTTGCAAAACATTTATGTGCATTCTCACTAAATTCGACGAGATACTCGGTAAAATTACCATTGTGACACTAAGTAGTAGCCATGCCATCACTCTATTTCTTACTAAGTTTTCAAAGTATGTTCCCATATGCATGATTGCAAACTTGAAGATAAGATCTGGTATAACTTTGACTCCTTCAAAGAAATTGAACATGCAAATTGCCATAAGTAACCCAAAGTGAAGTTGAAAAGGCATAGAAGGTATTCAATCAAGATTGCATGGTTGTTTGGGAGGGTTTTTGGATATCCTAAGGTTGTTTCAAAGTATGTCGATGGGGATGATGGAAACAAAGGATTTTTAGGTCCCAAAGTAATAAAAATATAAGGTTAAAGCATCAAAAATGAAAATAGTATCTCATAGCATACAATTTTTTATTTTTAATACAACAAAATATGACAAATTTTGAATGCCATATGAATCAGGTCCTTGCAAATTTTGTGGACATGGGTAATATTTTTTTTATTTTAATTGCAATTGAAAAACTCATTCTGGAGAATGGCCTTTGGGCATGGTTCAAGTTGGGAAAAGGATTATATTTCACCAAGCAGTAAAGATGAACATTTTACAAGAAGATTTGTTTGTTTCAAATATCAGAGGATGGACTATGTGAAGATTCATTTGGAGAGCTCACGGTTCAGGAAAAGATCATATTGAATGGAATGTTGTTAAAGGATTTTCCTCAAACCTTTACATGGTTGTACTGCTTGGAGAAGCTGACTCATCATGACTGATATAAATTAAGAAGTATACCTCTGTCGATCGATGAATTGGACTGCTTGCATTATTTGGACATACATGGTTGTTCTAGTTTAAGGGCATTACCTAATTCAATTTATGAGCTCAAAAGTTTGCACCATTTAGATGTGAGTGGATTCTAAAGGACTAGCCTAGGGGAACAATTAGGTAACCTTGTTTGCATGAAAATATTGATTCTAAGTAACTGTCATACAATAAGGAGCTTGTCAACATGAATTGGCCGACTCAAAATTTTACACCATTTGAGTATGAGCCACTGTGATTCCTTATTTCGTCTCTCAGAAGAAATAGCTAATCTAGTTTGTTTAGAAGATTTTTTTCTTCTAAAATTAGGCTTCCTTGATTAAATAAGCTTTACCTGCACCATTGCACAAAGATTATAGAATTACCAGCTCTTCCAAAACAACTGCTTCAATTATGTATCCAAGATTGTTTCAGATTAAGGAAAATATCAAGTTTGTCACATATGAAGAAATTGAAGTTGTTGAGAATACACAACTGCAGAGAACTTGTCGTATTTCCTGACTTTACATCATTGCAAGCCTTGAAATACCTTTCAATATCAAAATGTGGGAACGTTGAACGTAGTCCAAGAGTGGAAGGGATGAAATCATTGAGAAAGTTGTAAGAGGCAGGTTGTAGTACCTATGTATTGATAATTCTCCAATTAATCAAGGACTTTGTCTATAGCTATTCAACTTTTCTGCAAATGGGGTTCCAGAGAACTTACAACACAAAATACAGGCTAGTGGAGATGACTCGTTGAATTGGAGATCAGGTGGGCAAAGATGTATTGGAAAATTGTCTAGAAAGAATAAGGAAGCTCTGCCATAATTGCACCAGTTTGCAAGGATTTTTCATATTGAGCATCATTGAAGGAGGTGTTGGATCTGGTTTGGGATCCTTAATATTGAGTACAAATGAGAATCATTGTTGGGATTTAATATATACCCCTCTCCTCAGGTTTCCACTACAGTTGTAGAACCTTATAACAATGTATTGTCAACTCATTCTCTCTCGGAGCATGCAAATGTAGTAGTGGTTCTGAAAAATGAAGCTATTTATGAAATATGCAAGGCATGTTTGGACATTGAAAGACCTACATACAAAAACATGAACAAATTGATCTCGCAAGTTATATCGTCATTAACAAGTTCTCTGCGATTTCTAGGAGCCTTAAATGTAGATATAAATGAGTTTCAAACGAACCTTGTTCCCTTTCCAAGAATTCATTTTATTATTTCATCTTATGCACCAGTAGTGTCTAAAGATAAGGCCTATCATGAAGCATTGTCAGTGAAAGAAATAAAAAAAATTGCGTTCGAGGCCAACAATGTGATGGCCAAATGCGATCCCAGACATGGAAAATACATAGCCTACTGTCTAATGCAGAGTAGATATGTGTTCCATGCCAATATAGAAGGAGACGAGGGAAGGAAGCTTATTAGAAGTGGTGAGTTGCAACTCTTCTTTAAAAGATAAGGAGAGAGAGGGATATAGATAGAGGCAAAGATGAGGATCAAAATGGTCTTTCTTGATCCAAGAAAGTGTGGATTAAAAGGATTTACATTAAATTGTATTTTAAATACTTTAAAAAATTATCAATTCCGGCCATTTAGCCTTTAGTTCATTGAACCAAAAATAACCTAACCACTCAAACTGTCTATCAAGGACTATAAAATAAACAACACACAACTAGCCAATGAAGGAAAGAATTTGGCAAGAAAACTTTGAGAGGTATGCTTGCAGTGCAGTGAGGTTTTTCATTTTAATTCATCATTCATCGTCTACTTTTAGCAGGGATTGTTGGGATTGTTGGCAACAGGGAGTCTTGCAAAGCAACGGACAGATGAGGTGAGGATGAGCTTTGCTGGTTTTCATAAGTTGAAATGCTTTCTTGTGAGTTTGTTGTATTTAAGACTGATTTTATTTCAACGCTAATAAGTTTATGATATGCAGGTCCTCACCTTTTTTTATCACCACCATCGCTCCATTACATTTTGTCTCAAATTTATTCTTTCTTTCGCTCTTGGTATTTCTATTGTAACTTTGTTCTAGAATGGCTAAAGGATAAATACCTGGCCCAAGTCTACACAAATATTTGTAGATTTTGAAACTCCAAGAATTGTATGAGAACATTTTAAATTAAAGATCAAAGCTCTTCGCTCTATGGAACTTTCTGTTTATTTTTTTTCTTTTAAAATATCAGCTTTCTTCATCTTTTCTTAATTTAACACTTCGAATTTTAAGAAGAAAATAAAGTGAAACAAATTCATGGATTATTTACCTTTTGTAAAATTGTGTACATAATTTTTTTTTTTTAGTTAGTATTGATAGGTATAAATTTTGTTATTTTCTTTATTTATTTTATAGTTTTTAACCATTACATTTTAACTTAAAGAAAGACAAGAAAAATATCAAATCATTACTACATAGTTTCTATAATTTATTTTGGTAGTCATCAAATTATTTTCTTCCTTAATGAACTCTTATTTTAAGTAACATGTTTAGCACTAACTCTCTTTAACTTTTTATTGGTTTTTCTTTAGTTACTTCCTTACCAAAATAAATACATAAAAAAAAAACTTTACCATTTTTTTAATCTTCCTTGTATGCATTTTCTTTAGTTGTTTAAATTTCTTTTAAGATTTAATCTTGTTATTTAAAATTTATAAACTCATACACAAGAGCATAAGAATTATAAATTGCATAAAAATCGAATATTTTTAAAAGGAAAAATATAAGGCAAAGGGATTCATGCTTGGAATTTAGGTTAGAGGATATTTAGCGTGGAGTTCAATGTGTTTTCTTGTTGGGGCTCTAAGCTTTGGGTTACATTCCCATCTTTTCCCATCTAGCCCTAGGGGAAGTCGAGTTGTTGGTGTTGGGGACTCTCTAGTCCCTTAACGTCAACATAGTTTTGGCGACCATAGTGAGGAGGACTGTTTGATGGTTCTTTCCTAGTTTTATTTTAATTCTTTATAACTTGCATTTATCCTCTCTAGACCTCAATGTCTTAACTGATTGGAAGCTTATTTGGTGGTTGTAATCATGTTGTTTTAACTAGTAATCTTGGGAAGATCATTCACAAGTATGGAATCTTTGAATTTGAGGAAGACCTAAACAATTCCCCATGGTTTGTGCCCACCCCCTTGAATTTTTCTCACCCGGTTGATCCCTTACCTTGCAAATTCAAGCACCATTTGCCTTTATTTCATGGTGATGGATCTGTTACATTGGTTGATCATCTTCATGCATTTTTGAATGCCTGTATCATCCTTAGAGTTAACAATAATAATAGTTGCATGCTATTGTTCATGAATTCTCTTCAGGGTAATGCCACTTCTCTATTTTCCAACCTTCTTGATGAATGCATCTCTACATGGTTTGAACTTTCTTACTGGTTTACTTCTACCTTTGGGAATTTGGATAATCCTTATGAGCATCTTAAGATATTTAATCAATTACAAATGAAGGATAAGGAAAATATTCTTACATTTGACCTTAGGTTTATCAAGTCATACAATTCAATTCTTATGTCCATTCTCCCTACTAACTTGGCGGCCTTGTTGCATTATTATGAACTTCTACCTCCTCTTTACTGATGGAAGTTATAAGAAAATAATGTTCAAAACCTAGAGTTATCCTTAACTACTTGCCTAGACTTCGACGAGAAAATCCACAGAACTGGTTTCTCCTTTGATATTCATGATTCACACAAATATTTGTCTTCATTAATCCCCGTCATTAAGATTTTACAAGATCGCATGTGCTCTCTTCAACCTCGATCTTCAAATCATGTTGGTCTGAGTATATCTTGGGAGCCCTCTCTCCTAGGGCCTAATTATAATAACTTCACTAATTGTGGTCGGGAGCTTGGATGTGAAGAGTATCATGATTATATCATGATGCTTGAGGATCAACCCACTTCCCACATTCCAAATACAAACCTTCTTAAACATTGTGGAAAAACTCAATCCCAAGATCATCTTTCATTTCAAGCTTCTGATCTGCGCGCATGCGACGATGAATCTAATTACGCAATTGAAGAAATCAATCCTAACCACGCTAAACCTAATTATGACACATTTTATTTTTATTTTATGATGCTAATGAGTGGTCAAAAAAAATTGATGAAGACCAACATAACATTAATGATAGATGTGAGGAGTCTTGTTTTGAAGATATTCATAAATTCAATCAAGATCTTAAATTGTATAATTTTTTTGCTAATCCTTTGTTTCAATCAAAAGAGGTTAAAGAACTTGATACTATCGGGCATGTCCCTTCTAGGTGCACTTTTTACTTCGATGATGATGACTATTTTAAGAACATCCCTATGTTTTTAACCCATATTATGAATCCTTTTTCAATGATGACGACCCTATTCCTGGTAGAAAGATTCCAAGAGATCATATTAATTTTTGTGATTAATTCATTGACCAACTCTTTGACACAAAAACCCTAATTCTTAAATCTGATCCAATTGATACTTTCAATATTAAATGAAAAATATTTTTTGGTTGGCATGTCTTGGAGGTTGGTGATCATTTCTTTTGGGTATTGATTAGTCATTTCTCCTCACCATACACATTTGTTGGTTGGCATGTTGGCAGTCCCTCCACACGTAATTTTTTCAAAGTCATGAGATTCATATGCAAAGAAGGCGATGCATTCCTTTACACTAAATTTCATCTGACCTGATTCCAAGCTAATGGTTTTCTTTTCCTCTACACATAATATTAATAATAATAATAATTTTTGAAAAGGGGTAGATTAGTTTTGGTTAACTTCACAATTATTTAGTTATTTTTCTTGTTTTTTGTTCTTCTTCCGTTTCTATTGATTTATTTTCTTTTTTTCCATTTTGATGATCAAAAGTGGTGGAGAAATGGTTTGCGATATTAGAAGGCTATCTGTATATTTTTAACTGATTGACCAAATATTTTTTGGTGGAAAACAAACTTGCAGGTGAACCAAGTTTCCTTCATTTGTCGTAATTCCTCTCTTGTATACTATGCGATTGCTACACGAGACATCATCGCTCATTACAATCATGAGTCCTATCCCCATCTTCCTTGTTTCCCTTTCTCCGTACCATCCATTTTGATATTCCTCCAACATACATGTTGTGGATTCCTAGTGTTAATATTGGGTTCTTCCCTCAACACATCCACAAAAATTTTCCAGCTTTCTAATCATTTTGTCAAGATCCAAAGATTTTGTCCCTTCATATTATACAATAGGACCAAACCCCCTCATACTTACCACTTTTCATGAGTTATTCCATGAAGTCCTGATCCATGAATCCCTTGAACTCCATCGTGTCTCCCCCTGTTGTATAACCTAGCCCACCTAACCCTATAGACCTCTTCTTGTCTTACATTGAGCCACCCTCAGTCCTATCATCACCTCACCCTTCACCTTTTCTTAAAAAAATCAAGGATCATAAGCTCATTGTTTCAAGATTGCATGCCACTATAAGAAACGTGTATCTCTTGGTTGGCAGATGTTGATGATGATTTCGGTCAACAAGGCTTATCTGACAAAGAGTTGCCAGACTACTTTCTTTTTTGCATTCACTTGAGAAATATTGTGAACCTTCACTCAACAGTTTCTACACATTCGGTGATGAAAAATATTGTGAAACTATGATGAGTATTCATTACATTTGACATGGTTGTTGGTCATTTTTTGTTTGGGACAGGATCATAACTTTGCACATGGAAAGAAACTTTAGAAGGAGCATCATTATCAACATAAAAATTTGGCCTATAATTACTTGCAAGGAGGAATATTCAAAATCCATGAAGTGTTTAAGAGACGTAAGAATCTTATTACAAGAAATTTAAATAAAAGATAGAGGGTTGTACCTTATAATAAAGGAACCATATTATGTAGATCTTTATACAAAGCACTATAATATATGAAGAGAGGGAGTGAACAAATGTTGAAAATTACCTATGAATATGCCATCGTCCCTCATTTCAAACCGTCTGCAAAACATTTATATGCAATCTCGCTAAAGTCGACGAGATACTCGGTAGATTTACCATTGTGACACTAAGTAGTAGCCATGCCATCACTTCGTTTCTTACCAAGTTTTCAAAGTATGTTCCCATATGCACGATTGCAAACTTGAAGATTAGATCTAGTCTAACTTTGACTCCTTCAAAAAAACTAAACGTGCAAATGCCCATAAGTAACGTGAAGTGAAGTTGAAAAGGAACACAAGGGAGTCAATCAAGATTTCATGGTTGTTTGGGAGGGTCTTTGACCTCCTGAAGTTATTTCAAAGGACGACGATGGGGATGATGGCAACGAAGGATTTCCAGGTCCCAAAGTAATAAAAATATGAGGTTAAAGCATCAAAGATGAAAATAGTATCTCCATAGCATACAATTTTATATTTTTAAGACAAAAAAATATGACATACTTTGAATGCCATATGAATCAGGTCCTCGTAAATTTTGTGGACATCGGTAATATTTTAGTTATTTTAATTGCAATTGAAAAAATCATTTTGGCAAAAGGACTTTGGGAATAGTTCAAGTTGGGGAAAGGATTATATTTCACCAAGCAATATAGGTGAAAATTTTACAAGAAGATTTGTTTGTTTCAAAGATCAAAGGAAGGACTATGTGAATATTCATTTGGAGAACTCACAGTTCTAAAAAAAGATCAAATTGAATGGAATGTCGTTAAAGGAGCTTCCTCAAACCTTTAGATGGTTGTCCTTCTTGGAGAAGCTGACTCTTCACATTTGTAACTGTCCTATAATAAGGAGCTTGTCTACATCAATTGGCCGGCTCAAAAGTTTGCACCATCTGAGTATGAGCAACTGTGATTCCTTATTTCAACTCTCAGAAGAAATAGGTAATATAGTTTGTTTAGAATATTTGTTGTTGCTAAAATCAGGCTTCCTCAATTAAATAATATTTACTTGCACCACTGCACAGAGCTTATAGAATTAGCAGCTCTTCCAAAACAACTGCTTCAATTATGTATCCAACACTGTTTGGGATTAAGGAAAATCTCAAGTTTGTCAGATATGAAGAAATTGAGGCTGTTGAGAATACACAACTGTGGAGAACTTGTTTTATTGCATGACTTTACATCATTGCAAGACTTGCAAGGCCTTTCGATATCAAAATGTGGGAACATTAAACGTAGTGCAGAAGTGGAAGTGATGAAATCATTGAGAAAGTTGCAAGTGGCAGGTTGCAGTACCTCTGTATTGAGACCTCTCTAATTAATCAAGGAACAATTTGTCTAGAGTTATTCGGATTTTATGCAAATGGGGTTCCATAGAACTTACAACGCAAAATATAGGCCAATGGAGATGATTCGTTGAATTGGAGATCAAGTGGGAAAAGATGTATTGGAAAATTGTCTAGACATAATAAGGAAGCTCTGCGATAATTGCACTAGTTTGCAAGGATTTTTTGTATTTAGCACCATTGAAAGAGGTACCAAATATAGTTTTAGATCCTTACTATTGAGTACAGATGAAAATCAAAGTTGTGATTTAATGTATACCCCTCTCCTCAAGTTTCCACTGCAGTTGTAGAACTGTATAACAATGTATTGTCAACTCATTCTCTCTTAGAGCATACAAATGTAGTAGTGGTTTTGGACAATGAAGTTATTTATGACATATGGAAGTGGTGTTTGGACATCAAAATACCTACATACAAAAACTTGAACAAACTGATATTACAAGTTATATCATCATTAACAAGTTCTCTGTGATTTCAAGGAGCCTTAAATGTAGATATAAATGAGTTTGAAATGAACCTTGTTCCCTTTCCTAGAATTCATTTTATGCTTTAATATTATGCACCAGTATTGTCTAAAGAGAAATCCTATCATGAAGCATTGTTAGTGAAAGAAAAAAAAAAATCTACGTTCGAGGCCAACAACATGATGACCAAATGTGATCCCAGACATGGAAAACACATAGCCTACTATCTAATTCATAGTGGATATGCGGTCCATGCCAAGGAAAAAGGAGACGAGGGAAGGAAGCTTATCAGAAGTGGTGAGTTGCATCTCTTGTATAAAAGAGAAGGTGAGACAGGGATAGAGATAGAGACAAAGTCGGGGATCAAAATGGAATTTCTTGATGCCAGCAAGTGCGAATTAAAAGGATTTACATTAAATTGTATTTTAAATATTTTAAAACATTTCAGTTCTAGTCGTTTAGACTTTATTTCATTGAATCAAAATGAACCTAACCACTCAAACTATCTATCAAAGGCTATAAAATAAATAACACACAACTAGCCAATGAAGGAAAAAAATTGGCAAGAAAACTTCGAGAGGTATGCTTGGAGTGCAATGAGGTTTTCCTTTTTAATTCATCATTCATCCTCTACTTTCAGTAGGGATTGACGAGATTTTTGTTAGTAGGGAGTCTTGCGAAGCAGCGAACTGATGAGGCAAGGATGAGATTTTCTAGTTTTCATAAGGTGAAATGCTTTCTTTTCAGTTTGTTGTATTTAAACTTGATTTTATTTCAATCCTAATCAGTTTATGATATGCACGTCCTCACCTTGTGTTATCACCACCATCACTCCATTCCATTTTGGCTCAACTTTCTTCTTTCTTCCGCTCTTGCTATTTCTAATGTAACCTTGTTCTATAATGTCGAAAGGATAAATACCTGGCCCAAGTGTACACAGAGATTTTTAGATTCATAAACTCCAAGAATTGTATGAGAACATTTTAAATTAAAGATCAAAGCTCTTCGCTCTCTAGAACTTTCTCTTTATTTGTTTTCTTTTATAATCTCAACTTTCTTCATCTTTTCTTAATTTAACACTTTTAAGAAGAAAATAAAGTAATACAAACTCATGGATTATTTACTTTTTGTAAAATCATGTACATAAATATTTTTTTAGTTAGTATTGATAGGTATAAATTTGCTTATTTTGTTTATTTATTTTATAATTGTTAACCATTACATTTTAACTTGAATAAAAACAAGAAAAATATCAAATCATTACTACAGAGTTTCTATAATTTATTTTGGTAGTTATTAATTTATTTTCTTGCTTAATGAACTCTTCTTTTAAGTAACCCCTTTAGCACTAACTCTCTTTAAATTTTCATTAGTTTTTCTTTAGTTACTTCCTTACCAAAAAAGATACACACAAAAAAAATCCTTTACCATTTTTTAAATCTTCCTTGTATGCATTTTCTTTAGTTGTTTAAATTTATTTAAGATTTAATCTTGTTATTTCAAATTTATAAACTCATACACAAGAGCATAAAAATTATAAATTGCATAAAAATTGAATATTTTTAAAAGGAAAAATACACGACAAAGGGATTCATGCTTGGACTCTAGGTTAGAGGAGATTTAGCCTGGAGTTCAATTTGTTTTCTTGTTGGGGCTCTAAGCTTAGGGTGACATTTCCGTCTTTTCCCGCCTAGCAAAGATTTAAGGCATTCAACGTTTCCCTCAACTTATACATACAAACATAAGGTTTTAGGCGTAAATATATTTATACTTGTCTGTAAACATACATTACTCCAATAAGGTAAGTGGCTTAGGTTAGGGTTACAAAATCTAAGCTTGGTATCTTGGTAGGTATCCTTCCATATTTCTTGCCTTGTCAATTACGCTAACACTATGTTATCCTCGCCCCTTACTCTAATTAATCAACATATAATTTATTTAATATGTATGTTATCTAAATAAATAGGTTAATTACTACTACATAAGTATATTTAAACAGTAAGTAAAGAG
>JZKD02S2323934.1:60572-85679 GCA_000966675.3 Picea glauca | reverse complement strand
TAAATAATTTATATAAATAAAAAAATTGAGGCATCATGGGACCTCGCATGAGGCCCACATGCCCTCCCTCCCCACTCTCTTCCTGCAATAAAATAGTAAAAGAACAAAAACTCTTCTCAAACCCTACCCCCTTCTCACTCACACTTCTAGTGGACGACCCGACCATTCTTTGTTGTTGTTGGGCTTGTGAAAGAGAGGAAAACCACGATATTGGACTGTTGTTTAGTTCAAGAAGGGGGAGGCAGTCATCTGAAGTGGATATCTAGAGATGGGGAGAGCCATGGCCCCAAGCCTTTCCAAGCTCCTGCGCACAACGACGACGACGACAAAAATGCCATCGTGGAAACCAATCTTCCATTCACAACCCACCAATGCAAGCTCCCTTCTCACATCATGGAAAATAGCCTCGCGGAGCTCATGAAATTATACGCGGACATGTTCACAATGAGGCAGATGGAGATCACTGCGGATTCTCTCTACAAGTCGAAGCTGATAAGGGGGTTTCTTTCACCTCTACGATGGGCAGGAGGTCGTCTGCACCGGCATGGAGGCCACCCTCACGAGGAAATATTGCACTATTATAACCTACAAAGATCGCTTCCTCTTTTATGGTTGTGGAGGGACTCTACTTCAGGTTTTCGTAGAGCTGATGGGAAGAAAGGACGGGTGATCTCACGAAAAAGGAGGAACCAATCATTTTTACAAGAAGGAGAATGGATTTTATGAAGGGCACATAATAGTGAGTGCCCAAGTCCCCCTTGGTTGTGGCTTGCCTTTGCGCAGTATTATTCCAAGGTAGAAGTGGTTACCTTCTCTCTCTATGGAGACGACGCTGCTAATCAGTGTGGAAATTTTCCAAAAGGGTTTTTCTTCATTTGTGCGAGGGTTGCAAGCGATGTCGTCTGCTAAGAGCAGGTGGTGCCATCGGTGCAATGAGACCTTTAGGCAGATAAAGGTAGGGAAAGGGTGGCGAGGTGGAGGTAGGGAGGAGGATTGTAGCTGGTAGAGCGCGTGGGGTGATGACACAGTTGGTTAGCTCGTAGTGCAAACAATAGTGCCTCTTGGGCTCTCCCTCGGTCTTAGCTTGGTCTGTGGCGCTTGGACAAGACTTGTGCACCATTTTGTCTTGTGAGTTTCTCTGTGACGCTTGATGTTAGTACTTGCACGAGGGCTTGGATCTCGGGATAAATATTTATCTTAGGTTAGCGCGTAGGTCTCATAGCTAAACTGAGATATGCACAATTTTTTATTATTTTTTATTATTCTTCTTTATTATTATTATTACATATTATATATTATATATATTTTAAGTCTTAATATCTTTATATATATGAATTTGTGTCCTCTAACCTTCGTGTATATAGGATTCTTATAGTGAACAAGAGGCTTTTTTTAATAGTGAATAAGAGGTTAAGTGGCTAGAACAAATCAAGAGTGCCTTTCTCTCTTTTCTTCTTGGGTCTTTTTAGTTACATCCCTTAAGATTTTTGGGTCCTTTTGGGTTATTTTTGGGTTATTTAAGGGTTATACATAAAGGGATTCAACGTTGTGTTTTTAGGGTTGTGTGTTGGCAGGCTCTAAGTTTCAGTTTTGAAACTGGGCTCTAAAACCATTTTTAAATCCTAACACTGGGCTTCATAGCTAAAAGTAAATAACAAAATAATTGTAACCTGATACCATATGTAAATCATAATAGTAAATTAAGTTGACAACAATTTTCAACAATAAAATTCTCATTTTTCATATATTACAACATAATATCAACATTTATAACTTGATTAACAACAACACATAAAAGTAGTGAGATAACTCTTGAAGATGTTGTCCTTTGAGTTGTTGAAACAATCTACTACCAAAAACCAAAACTTCCTGAAACTATTTCCTCCCAGCAAGCTAGGAACAGAGCCTCTCCAGCTCCCTAGCTCCAAGAAATCATATTTCCAGGCCCCCAAGCCCAAAATCCCAGCAACAACAGTGCCCTAGTAAAAATCCCCAAAGAATTTTTTCCTTCCAGTCTCCTCCTTTTCCCTTCCTCCTTCTCCTAGAATTTTCCCAAAAATAAGACCCCCTTCCAAGTCCCCTCCGCTCTTTCTTATCCTCCTCTCTCAAATCCCCCTCCCTCATTCAATTCCCAACTGCCTTATCCCCTCATTAATTTCATCATCTACCATTAAATAATTAAATAATAAAAAGATTCAATCTAATTATTTAAATAATTAATCTAATTTACCCTAAATAAATTATAGTCATTAATTAATAAAATTGGGTTGTTACAATGAGAGACCAATATTTAAATCATCAGAAGCAGTCATCCTCCCTTGAGGACTCCAAGCTCACATTGGAATCATATACAATGATTGCAAATATTGTTTCACTAAAAGGCCCTTGCCTTCAAATATTATCACAAAATGCATCAAGAAAGCAAGAATTATTGAGTGAAAATCTCCTTAGGCATCTAATATTAGTATTTGTGAAGCATTGGTTTTAAAAACTCTTCTTTAAAGATAATTTTAAATATATCTTTAAAATTTAAAATTATAAAGATACGCAACATGTGTGAAGTCAACAAGACAAAAAGACAAAAACGAATTGAAAATTTCCATGCAACCTATAAAGTCAACAAGACAAAAACATAGTCATAGAGTTTAATGATGATTTTATGAAATTCAAAGTATTTTCAAATAATAAATAAAAATATTGCATATAAGAAACAAAGATGATAGGGTCCAGTAACATGTTCATATTAAGATCAATAATTCCAAAAAAATGTTTTTTTCTTTTGGCTTTGTTCATGACTATGATGAATTATGAGGAATAATTCATTTCCAGCACCATAACATCTTGTGATTATGACATTAAGTATAGACAAGAAATCACCTCACCTCCATTCTCGAGGAAATGAAGTTAAAAATGAAGATTATTTTTCGATTATTAACGAATGCCATACAAAAAAATTTAAGGCTTGGTAAGTTTGCAATTTTCCCTATTTCTTCATACATAAATAAATAGGGTAACAACCTAAGACCCAAAGTCATCTGGCACAAGTGAAAATATGCCTCATTATTAACCATCAATTGGTTTAAATTTTAGGGGGCGTGGTTTTTCTTTAATAAAAGTAATAAGTTAGCTTGCATTTGTGTATAGGAATGAATGATGATTGTTCTCACTGCGAATTAACAATATCTACACCACTTGACTCATCAACAACATAGTGCCTTTGTCGTCCCATATGCCCCATCCTCCTGGGATGTCAACCCTCTTCACCTACTCCACCTCAACATTGTTCACGTTCATCAACTTCTTATCAAGCACCTCCAAGATGTTTTTGTTGCTTATCTGAATTGGAACCCACGTAGGAGAGAATAAGTTGCTAGAATATGAAATCGTGTCCAAGTTTATTCTACCAAGAATTAATTTGACCAATTCCATATCGAAGCTATAAACCTCGGCCTTCATAGTGATCGTTGGGTTGGAGAGCCACTCTAGGGCCAAATACTCTTTGCTTCATTAGGACCTTACTATACTCTCTACTCGAGCACTTCACCAACCTAAAATCTATCACCTTGGGGCATAAATTGGAATCCAAGAGGACATGTTTTGGCTATATCTCCTGGTCAATGTTGTAGTTTGCACAGGTAAATGATTCCATGGGCAGTTCCCACCATGATGTTGAAGTGCATTTTCTAGTCCAACACCTTGTTTTGAATCTGATAATCGCCATTTCTTTTGGTTTTTTGAAATACGTATTTGAGGGAGCCATTGTTGCATGTCCTCATACAACAACAGTCTTGTGGAGCCCTTGGTGTGGAATCACCACAACCAAACCAAATTAACATGTTATGTGGTTTCTATGGTGCTCAAATCCATGTGGAATTACTTCTCTCCTTGGCTCACACCCTCCAATTTTTTAATCTCCATGAGAGAACCATCTATTAGAGTCCCTTTGAATACATAATTGAAACCCCCACCTCCCATCTGCTCAGAAAAAGTATTCATTGCATTATGGAGCTCTCTATAAGTGAATACAATAAAAGTTCCCAATGCATATTTTGTTGGATATGATTATGAGAGCCTAAAACCCTAAAGTAACGACATCATAAAGGCCTTAATAGCAACCAATGTGCCCACAACACCATAAAACGACAAGATCAATTGCCTTATTTTTTTAAATAGAGGAAGTAGGAAAATCAGAGGCATCTAACAGTAGAATCAGAGGCCTTATTACACTTTGTACACAATATAATCAGAGGCCTTATTAGTCCCTGTCGTAGGCATAGAGGGACTATAACGATCGATAATTCGTTGACTTCATATTAGTTTGTCCTTTGACCACAAATATTTGCATAATTTTTATTGTTGGAGCTAGGGAACTAAAAACATTGATTTTTATATATTAAAAAGTACCATATATGTAGTGATCTAATTGGATAATAGATTGAAGGTCTTGTTGTCGGCTTCGCTATTCCCAATGTTTTATATGTTAACATATCCAAACTTTTTTATCGTGTACAGTATTTTTGAATCATATATTTTTCCTATGTATTGCTTGAAGGTGGATTAATGCTAGCATTAGTTCGAATGTTTGTCTTAGCATTTTCTGCTAGCTAAATGTATCCCAACGTTTGATATGCTAGCATATCCAAAGTTTTTCCTTCAAATACATTCTCTACTGTTCGAACTATTGTTACATAAATTATAATAAAGCTTTTTTGGTACATCATAGACCTGCCACATTGCATTTTTTCTTAACTATTTATAGAACATTTCTGACAGACTTAAATGTTTATCTAACATGCTTGGCAGCATTGAATGTTTACTTAGCAAGCTTGTTACAATACATTTTCTTCTGTTTTTTTATTTTATATGCAATGTTCTTGACAATTAATTTGGGCATTAATGTGCTTCAGCGACATTGTTGGTTCACTGGTTCATGCTTGCTTCATGCATCTCTACTAATTTTTTATTTTCATGTTCTTGTTGTTCTTGTTTGACTATTCGTCTTGTTGCAGTTTTCACGTTTTGGGTTCTACAACCGTGATTGGAACTGCGACATTCCTGGTGGATTGGTTGCTACTTGCTTTTTTGTTCGTTGGATGTTGTTTATTGCTATTTGATTTGACTTTGCAGGGTTCGAGTCCTGGGGCTGCAGTTGGGCCTTCTGGTGCTTCTTATCTGGGTTTTTATTTGTTGCTTGCTCTTGTTTGCCTAATGTTTTCAATGTTGGGGTGTTGCATCCACAGTTGGATCTATTGTTACATTTTTTTGCAGTTGACTTCCCATAGAATACTATTAAGATAAAATAACATACAAAATTTTGCAGTTGATGTAAATTGCATCTCTTACGCCTTCAACCAGAGTTTGTCAGCCTCAAACTATATTTCATAGCTGGTGATTCTTTTTCCATGGTTTATGTCTTACTATGGTTTCATATTTATGAGAGTAAGTTTTGGTATCTGAGCGATATAGTTGTTCTCTCCCTTTTTTTTTCCTCTTGTAAACTTTCCCATTTTTTACCTTTTGTTCTTATGCTCTATTATGTGTTTCTGGTTCTATACTTTCTCATGTTTCTATGTTCGCGGGTTCCCGGTGTGGCGAACTGAAAAATCATTATCTCCATCTATATCTTCACATCACGATTTCGACTGACCATCGCTCGGTTCCATACTTAGCCAATTTAATGAACGCGGCTTCGTGGATATGTGTTATCGAACTATGGTAGCTTGTATTTGGTGTATACATATTGCACCACAACTTCCGTGCTCTACAATTAGACCCCACACTCCTCGAACTCGCAACTGTTCCTCTCCCTACGATGAGTTTGTCTATCCAACCTACCTTTCCATACTTAGTCGAGTTTTCAAAGTTTGGCGGGTTGACTCCTTTCTAGGTTCAGAAAAGTTTAAAAGAATTTGTCGCTCCCCTCCATCTTCGGTACCTTCCGTCCTTCCCAATAGACATTAATTATTCTTTCAAAAGTCACAACTAAATAGACAGGTTCGAAAATATTGTCTTTAATAAGAGGAAAGCTCAAGGACTTCTCCCATTAAAATGAATAAACATGTGAATATTATGGGATCTGGTAATTTCTTTTGCCTGCATTTTGAATTTCCAAAAAAAATAAAAAAATTGTCTCTAGTTTTTTAAAGGCTTCATCATAATAACAGTGAAATAATGTACTACCTCACTGCCATCCACGAACGTGTCACCCACAGAGGCCTTGGTGTCATGTCCCCCTTTAATATTGTGCATATGTTAGATGTCAGATTTGAGAATCTGCTCGGATATGAGAATGTTAATACGTGCTATTAGTCACTATTCAACGTACATATTCGAAAATATTGGCATTAATAAGTGAAAATATCGAGAGTAGCTGTCATTAAAATGAATTAACCCAAAATCTATGGAAGATCATATTGACATCCTCAAGCGTTGCTTTTAAATACTTATTGTCATTTCTCTCTATCATCAAAGAGTTGGAGTTTAGGGTGCCTTCATTCTAATTTTTGTGTTCATGGACATGTAATACAACTTAGATATGCGATTGAGGCCCAAATGAAAGAAGAGACACTGGTTTTATGTGACGTGATCTTTGAGAAAAAAAAATTATGTTATCCAATAGAAACTCAGATAGGGAAACAAAAAAGAACAAGTATCTTCTGGTTGGTGATCTCCCTGTATTCAATGCTTTGGCTGGTTGAAAAGCATGTCTGGAGATTTGTTTGTTGATATTCTTTGTTTTCTTGCTAGGAGTTGGAATGGATTTTCAGGTCACATGAAAAATAATTCTTCATTGAAGTATATAGTTTCTTCCAACAACACATATTTTGCAAGTGTATCGAATTCTGTAGAGCACACAAGAATTTGTCTTCGTCAAGGGCATCGCACTTAACGTGGCTTGTGAAATGGTCTGTGATGTTCGTAAATGATGGGGAATATTATTCCATTCGTGAATGTACCCAGAAGCGGGTAAAAGAAACTGTATGGGTTGATAAAATGACATATTATAACTACAAAAGTTTATATTTCAAAGTTTTCTAAGCTACTTCTGGGTGTGGTAAGAGACTTGACAAAAAGCCATGTTCTTTGTCAAAGTTTGTTCGCTATCCTCTGGATGTAGTTACAGACTCGACATATTTGGAGTCACTTCCGAACATTCCATACCTTTTTGTGGGCCGCCATATCTGCCACCACTATGATGAAAAATATATTCTGATGCGATCTGCAGCATTTGATACACTTTCCATACCTGTGCTACCGGAAGAAGTCATGTACTTCAACAGAAAAATGTTTTGCAACTGGCTTGGACATTTCTTCCAATTTACTCTAATAAAACAAAGAAGTTCAACATACAAATCTTCAGGAAGGATTTTCAAAAAAACAGATGATTGAATACAGGGAGAATAACAGTCACAACACACTTTAATTTTTTTATGTCCCATAACTGATGTCACATAAAACGACTCCCTCGACTTTGAATTGGGCCTGAATCACATTTCTAAGTTGTCTCGGATGTCAATGGTCAGAAACATTACAATGGAAGCACCTTAAACCCCACATTTTTTATGGCAGAGGGAAATTAATACTTAACAAAGAATGGAATGTTGAATAACCAACCAATTCTAGCAGGCCATATCTAGAAGACACAAGTTATTCACAAAACTGGGATAGATCTAGTTTGCAGCACCAATTAAGTCCAAGACCCGAAATTGATATTCAACTCGTTGTTTTTTACGAATAAAGGATTTGATCGTCAAGAAAACTGTCAACAAGCTTCATCATTATACATATTTTTTTATTGGTCAGCGGTAGGCCAAATCACAATCATTGTGGAAAATAATCTCAGCTATATTTTGTAACCCATCTTATTTGAATATAGAATATTTGCGGTTTTTTTTTATGGTGTCTTCCAATATTTGGTATTGTGTTTCATTTTGTTTTGTACCTTTTTTTTTCTATGTTTCGTTAAACATGGACGATAAGCTTTTCTTTCTGCTTCCTAGTACTTCAATTTAAATAAAGGCTACTCTATTCATTTCTTACATTTTACATGGAAGAATAATTTTCCATAGGCTATACTTATGTGGTGTCGGCCCTATACTTAAAGAGAGAAATTTGAGGACCCATCCTTCTTTCATTCTTTGAGTCTCGTAGATAGAATGAATTAATGGCTTACAACAAGGCAACTCAAGTGTTCACGCAATGTTCCTATTTAATATCTTGAATATATTGCAACTTCTTCTATTTGATAATATCCGTGCATATATAATAATATGAGCGCTATTGGAATAAATATAAAAAATTCCTCTTACACAAAACTTAGACAACTATCTGGCCACTGGGTCTCGGGTTTGCGGTATTCAACAACTATGTCCCCTACTCCATCATATACATATTGTAGCCAAATAACTTCCATGATCTGCAATTTATGCTTTAACTAGTGATAACTCACCTTCTGGTCACCGGGCCTAGGGTTTTTGATATCCAACAACTATGTCCCATGTTCCATCATATGCATCTTGCAGTCAAAGAACTTCTGTGATCTACAATTTATGCTTTAACTAGTGATAACTCACTAGGGGTTCGAAAATATTGGCATTAATAAAGGAATAGTAGATTTTCTTCTGTGATATACTTAGCCCTTTTCCCCTTTTCTTCTTCCCGTCTATTATCACTTTATAGTTATATACTTAGTCACCTTTCTATGATCGTGGGTTCCAGGGTTGGCGGGCTAACATATCTTCATCTCCCTCTATATCCTCACATGATGAATTCGACCGACTGTTGTTACTTTCCATACTTAGCCAATTTTATGGCCGCGGTTGTCAGGTTGGCGGTTTTGAACTCTACTGCTTCTTGTTGCATTATATACATCTTGCAGTCAAAAATTCCGTGGTTTCAACAAAATTTGCAAACCCAACAACATCCTGCAAATTGGAAGATGATTTGCATTTGAAGAAAAAATAATCCATTAATATATATTAGTATGAATATTATTGAAATAAATATAAAAAATTTCTCTTGGCCAATACTTAGCCAATTGTTTGCCCACCAGGTCCCGGTTTCATAGTATCCAACACCTATGTCCCCTGTTCCATCATATACACCCTGCAGCCAAAGAACTTTCATGGTCTGCAATTTATTATTTTACCAGTGAGAACCCAGCAGGGGTTCGAAAACATCGGCATTAATAAACGAAAAAATGGATTTTCTATTGTCAGATACTTAGCTCTTTTCCCCTTTTCTTCTTCCCGTCCATTATCGCTTTCTAGTTATATATTAGTCATCTTTCTATGATCGCGGGTTGCAGAGTTGGTAGGTTGCAATATCTTCATCTCCATCTATATCCTCACATGACGTATCTGACCAACCGCTGTTCCTTTCCATACTTAGTCAATTTTATGGCCACGGTTGCCGGGTTAGCGCATACGAACTCACCTTTTCTTCTTCCCGTCTGTTATCTCTTTCTGGATATATACTTAGTCTCCTTTCTATGATATCTGGTTCTAGGGCTGGCATGTTGACATGTCTTCATCTCCATCTATATCCTCACATGACGAATCGAATCCGATCGACCATTGTTCCTTTCCATACTTAGCCAATTTTATGGCTGCAGTTGTCGAGTTGGCACTTACAAACTTAGTTGTTTATTGTTCCATGATATACATATTGCACTCAAAACATCCGTTATCTACAATTCCACCATGGGTTCCTCGTATACATTAACTTTTCTTAAAATATCTGTCACTTCCTTCCATCCCCACCAACTTCGCGTATTTCCTAATATACATTAACTATGCTCTTACTAGTGACAACTGAACACACTAGTATGAAAGAATTGGCACCCGCTCCTCTTCCATATACAAATTGACTACCGGACTCCGACATCGTCCCCTCTTTCGTAATGGAAAAGCTATTAAAAATTTCAATATATTAGCGAAAACAAGTTCCGGTCAGCGTTTCCGTGTTCCATACTTGGCACACTTTTTCGATTGCAGGTTCCCGGAATGACGGCCTCAAAATTGTGTTTCGAATCTTCTGTGAGCTGCAAACAGTGCCCAGATTTCTGCAATATACAATTTGTCCGCACTAATGTATAAAAACTCTTAATTTTTCTCTTTCCCCCCCTCTATTATCCCTTTTTGGTTCTATATTTAGTTGCAGCTATATGATCACGGCCCCATGTATTTGAAAATTGGCAACTCTTTATCTATATCTTCACACCATGAACCTGACCGACCGTGGTCCCTTTCAATACTTATCCAATTATCTGATCACTGGGTCCCTGGTTTGCGGTATCCAACACCTATGTCCCTTGTTCCATCATATCCAACACCTTTTTCCCTTGTCTTCTTCCTGTGTATTATCACTTTCTAGTTATATACTTAGTCTCATTTCTATAATCGTGGGTTCCAGCATTGGCGGGCTGACATATCTTCATCTCCATCTATATCCTCACATGACGAATCCGACCGACCACTATTCCTTTGCATACTTGGCCAATTTTATGCCCGCGATTGTCGGGTTGGCACTTTCGAACTCTGCTGCTTATTTTTCTATGATATACATCTTGCACTCAAAATTTCCATGATCTACACTATCTCGAAAAACTATCATATCTATCTCTATATACAAGCTCTATATACGATATTTCTATAAGCAATCGGTCTCATAACCCTCTCAAAACCTATTCGAATATATATTGAACAATCAAGCTATAACCTCTAACTAATCTATAACAATATAGAACCTATAACTATCTTAAGTCTCTATATAACCTATTACTCTCTCTGACACAATAGAGACACAAACCCAGGGCATATATTCTGCTTTTCTATAACTGCACAATCCATCTGCCCCACCTCTGGTTATTTACTTAGTGGCCTTTCTATGATCCCGACTTCCAACGTTGGCGGGTTGACATATCTCCATCTCCGTCTATATCCTCACATGACGAATCTGACCGACCGCTTTTCCTTTCCATACTTATCGAATTTTATGGCCGCGATTGTCGGGTTGGCGCTTTCGAACTCTGCCGCTTCTTGTTCCATGATATACATCGTGCACTCAAACCTTCTGTGATCTACAATTCCACCATGGACTCCTTGAACTCACAAGATTCGCTCTACCATGGATCACAAATGTTTCAAAGTATCTGCCACTGCCTTCCATCCCCACTAAATTCTTGTCCTTCCTAATATTCATTGGTTTTCTCTTACTAGTGACAACTGGACACACTGGTACAAAACAGTTGGCATCAACCCCTTTGCAATATACAAATTGACTACCATCTTCCGACATCGTCCCCTCTTCCATGTTACAGATTATGCATTCAAATGTTCCGAGCAATACAATTTGAACATCGAGGCTTCACGTCTTCTGGAGAGACCTTGTTAGTCTGTTTTGGATCCTTGTGTTGACAGGTTCGCGAAATTTCCAAATCTTGGTCACTATTTCGGGTTGGCTCTTTCAAACTCTGTTGGCTCTTGTTCCGTGATATACATCTTACACTCAAAATTTCTATGATCTACAATTCCACTGCGCACTCAACCCTTTTCCCCTTTTCTTCTTCCCGTGTATTATCGCTTTCTGGTTATATACTTAGTCTCCTTTCTATGATCATGGGTTCCAGTTTTGGCGGGATGACAGATCTTCATCTCCATCTATATCCTCACATGTCAAATTAGACCGACCATTGTTCCTTTCCACACTTAGCCAATTTTATGGCCACGGTTGTTGGGTTGGCACTTTCGAACTTTGCTTCTTCTTGTTCCATGATATACATCTTGCAATCAACTTTCGTCATCTACAATTCCGCCGCAGACTCCTCGAACTCGCAAGATTCACTCTACTATGGTTCACAAATGTTTCAAAGTATTTGCCGCTGCCTTCCATCCCCACTAACTTCCTGTCCTTCCTAATATACATTAGTTATGCTCTTACTAGTGAAAATTGAACACACTAGTATGAAACAGTTGGCATCCAGCACTCCGCAATATACAAATTGCTATCGGGTTCCGACATCATCCGCTCTTCCGTGTTATAGATTATGCATTCAAATGTTCTGAGAAATACAATTTGACTGTCTGGGCCTTATGTCTTTTGGGGAGACCTTGTCACCCTATTTTGGATTCTCATGTTGACGTGTTCACGAAATCTCCAATTCTTAGTCACTATTTCGAGTTGGTGCTTTCGAACTCTGCTACTTCTTGTTCTGTGATATACATATTGTAATTAAAATTTCCGTGATCTACAATTCCACCGCAGACTCCTTATCCCTTTTTCCCTTTTCTTCTTCCCGTGTATTATCGCTTTTTGGTTATATACTTAGTCACCTTTCTATGATCGTGGGTTCTAGTGTTGGAAGGATGACATATATTTATTTCCATCTATATCCTCACATGACCATCTATATCCTCATATGACGAATCCGACCGACCGTTGTTGCTTTCCATACTTATCCAATTTTATGGTTCGAACTTTGTTGCTTCTTGTTTCGTGATATACATCTTGCAATAAAAAACAAAGTATCTATTGTTGCCTTCCATCCTCACTAACTTCTTGTCCTTCCTAATATACATTATTTATGCTCTTACTAGTGACAACTTCACACACTGGTACGAAACAGTTGGCATTCGATCCTCTGCAATATACAAATTAACTATCGGGTTCCAACATCGTCCCCTCTTTTGTGTTATATATTATGCATTCAAATGTTTCGAGCGATACAATTTGACCGTCGGGGCCTCACATCTTCTAGGGAGACCTTGTCATCCTATTTTGGATCCTCGAGTTAATGGGTTCATGAAATCTCCAATTCTTAGTCATTGTTTCGGGTTGGCACATTCGAACTCTGCTGCTTCTTGTTCCATGATATACATCTTGCACTCAAAATTTTTGTGATTTACAATTCCATCATGGACTCCTTAGCACTTTTTCCCTTTTCTTCTTCCCATGTATTATCGCTTTCTGGTTATATACTTAGTCTCCTTTCTATGATTGCAGGTTCTAGTGTTGGCGGGATGACATATCTTCCTCTCCATCTATATGCTCACATGACGAATTCGACCGACCGCTATTCCTTTCCATACTTAGCTAATTTTATGGCCGCGGTTTCCGGGTTGGCACTTTCGAACTCTGTTGCTTCTTATTCCGTGATATACATCATGCACTCAAAACTTCTGTGATCTACAATTCCATTGTCGACTCCTCGAACTCGCAATATTCACTCTACCAGGGCTCACAAATGTTTCAAAGTATCTGTCGCTACTTTCCATTCCCACTAACTTCCTGTCCTTCTTAATATACATTAGTTATGATCTTACTAGTGATATACACATTTCCCTTTGGACTGTACTATTATACCCTCTTCGGTGTTATGTGCATTGCACTCAAAAGGTTTCGAGACATACAATTTGACCTCACGCGCTCACCTCAAACAATTGTACCTTGTAACCCTATTTTGAAGTTGCTTTTTCCCTTCCCGCGACCTCCGTACTTATTTCTTAGTATGAAATTAGAAACCTTTATGCTAACAGTTGACCATGCAGAAACCGTCAACATTTTCATTAATGAGCAAAATGCTCAAGGAGATCTCCCATTATTACGCATTAAACCGAGATCTGTGGAGAGTTATATTGTCCCTTTCGATTGTTCATCTCAAACACGGGTCGTCGCATTGGCCCTTTCAAGAAATCTACAATTCTTAATCGCTCATTAGCATATCTGCCATGTTCACATTTATATGTATGCAATTACTAGTGTTTAATGTTAATAACGCATCATGCAACAATTGTTGAAATTGTCATTAATGAGTGAAAGTCTCGAGGAGATCTCCCATTCACACGCATTGGACCAAGATTTACGCAACGTGATATTATCCCTTCCAACTTTTCATTTCATTAATCATCTAAAGAAAACAAATGTTCTTGTAAACTTATGGCAGTAGGTCGACAACAGTTTTGTGGAGAAACAATAAATATCTTCCGACATCAGGACCAGAACTTCCAGTGGTCCAAGGCATACTTTTACTATTCATCTCATTCCGCCCAGAATGAAGTGATTTGGACCTCTGGAATCGCTTGTGCAGAATGTGTCCCTGAGGTTTTTGACTATAAGAAGGTGGTCTCTTGGTGCGCTGAAAAATATATTCCAAGCCAAAGAACTATTCTACTACACGACCATTCTCCTGTTTCTTTGTCACCTCAAGTCTTCCGCAAGATGTTAAAATTTTCGGAGCCAACATTGACCTTCAGAGGACAAGACTACAAGCAATTCCTAGAAAAACATGATAATGGGTTGGACCTCTTAGCCGAGTTCCTCGAAGACCCGACAATAGTTCATGAAGATATCACAAAGTTGCAGTTAAGTTCCTTTAGAAGTTCATTTCGGGAAATTGCTTGGTTGTTTACAAGAATAACGGTACATGCATCCACGACACGCATTTCCCATATAATTATTTATATTTTGTACTTCTTAGTCAAGGAACAATTCATTTTGATTGGGGGAATCTAATTTCCATTGAGATATGTTCCCAGTTGTCATGATTCAAAGAATCAAATAAATTTTATATGTCATCCTACTTGATTTTCGCAATAGTGCATTGTTGTCCGTTTCCAAAACTGTCTCTTTCCAAGAAAATAAATTGTGGATTCAACCCAGTAACATTCTGGTACCAGGCCCTGTGGAGGTACAAGGCCTCCCATTGTTTTTATGAAGTTTTTAATGACTTTTTCTCAGTTTTCGAAGATTTATTGTTAGGGAAGGATGCTCTGTGGATGTTTGGCCAGGCAACCAAGTTTTTGAATAGGAAGGGCACACTTGAACAAAAGGAAAGTCACAGTGTACTAATGATCTTTGGCTCCAAGGAAAATCCTGCTTTCCTTCCATGCCACATCACAAACAATATTTTTGTTGCAAAAATAGCAAGACAATACAAACACTTGTTGCATTTTTTCCATGACAAGAAAAAAAACAGTTCATTCCTGTACCCTAGAAAGTCAGGGACTTCATGTGCAAAAATGTCAACAAGATTGACGAATTTGCTGGCTATTTCAAAATATTGAACTTAACATATGTTGAAAGGCTAAAAGGGTTCGACCCTAATGGGATTTTTCGATAACATTTACTTGCAGTTGGATTTAACAACTCTTTTATCCATAGACACCTGGCCAAAGATAGGGATAGTGACGACAACAATCCTGCTTCTGGCGATTGCGACGTAGATACATTGCAAAGCACGACTGAATTATACAGACAACAGGGAAAAATATACGGTGAGAAGAGTGCCCAGTCCCCCACCAACACTCCCAAGAGCACAACATCATAGAGAATCGCTTCAACAACCCACCCCAGTAAAAAAACAACCCAAAAATCTTCAAACGAAGGAGGATATAAGAACCCTCCTCGCATAAAAATTGATAGTTCTCACAAAATTTCACTGAAGAAGAAGAGAAAAAACAATGCAGAGCAGGTGGATGAACCCAAATTTGAAAGTGGATAGTTGGAAATTGAAATTGAAACTGAGCACATGCACAAAGTTGGTTCGTCTGCAATGGAAATAATTGAGGCCGACATTTTTGATGAAGATGAATCCTTTGTGTTCCAGAGTGTTGTTTTTTACAACCAATCTAAAAATATGGTCATTGAAAAGAGAGATGTAACAAATAAGAAAGGCAAATCTCGCACATAGATTAACTTTAGGAAAATGCGGTCGTCTCAAATCTCCCTATTTCACCATGTAACTGGTGATTCTCTTGATTATTCCATTGGAGGAATTGAAGCGGAAAATGCCAGACTGAAAGATCACCTCAAGGAATTTGGGGAGGCTTTCATTGCTACCCCAGAATTTGTCAGTCCTTTAGCAAAAAATGTGCCTACTACCACTGCAACCAATATAAAAGTATACTCTACCTTCCTTGCATCGTCTAGATCCCTTGTATATAATAGCATTAAGAAAATAATGCAGTTGGTTACTGAAGCCTGGGAAACATCACAAAATATAGCTTCCTTCCGAAAGAGGGCAAATGATTTTCTCGAACATTTGCAGGTGAATTTAAAAAATGATCAATGTTTCTATGAACAGGTGTTGACCCCTTTTTCTAACCATGCCATCAACACCTTGGAACTGAAAAGAAGACAAGAGAATCTCCCCTTGCCAAAGTGGACCAAAAAAGTAAAATTATGTTGGCAAAAGAAAGTTAAGAACCTAGAGCTCATTGTCGAATCATGTAAACAAGCCATATTAGAAAAGAAAGAATTATTCACAAACTTGATCCAAATAGACTTAGCCGGAAGTACCAAAGAGGTTCAGCACCCAAACTTAATTCTCAAATCCTTGTCGATGACCAAAGAAGCCTTGGATGAACAACTTGATATTTTAAAGGGGTTGTCTTTCAAAACCTTTTATGACATAGTTAAATATCATGTAGATGAGCTCGAGAGTTGGGTACTGGACTATTCGACACACAATGAAGAAATTGAACAGAGTATGCATAGTATTTCAATGGATCTAAGGAAATTAGAAAATGACCTTTACGACATAGAAGTCCACGATGAAATCAACATGGCCCCCATGAGAAGCTACATTGAAGAATGGTTCCAACGGAGAATGGACAACCTCATCCAGGAAGGGAAACAACCAGTTGACACGATTCCACTGACCATCGACAACAACAACAAAAACGCCTCGGCTTCATAGTAAGTCTATACTGTCATCTTGTTTTCTTTATCAATCGAATTATTATACTTATTTAAATGGAAAATTGTAACCAAACACTCATAACTTCCAATTTCTTCTTTTCAAGTCTTCCTCTCTACCGTCACGCAATTCTTCTTTCTACATTCCTAATTCTTGTACTTATTTATTTTTTTGGTCCACGAGAGCCCCAATCCCAATCTATATGAAAAACATATTTAAATTTCTAGAAATATGTAACAGACTTTGGGAATGCCTTATTACTATTCTATTGTATACTAAATTTTTGGTGTCCAACAACCTTTGTTGATGTAACAAACATTATTATTTTTTGATAAATTTCAAAGAAATTGTATGCTAATTTTTTTTGTCCAGGAACCTTTGTTGATGTAACAGACGTTATTACTATTCTATTGTATGCTAAATTCTTTGTGTCCAAAAACCTTTGCTGCAAGACATTATTGGTATAAACAGAACTATGAAATTTTTTAAATGTTAAATCTTTCCTGTACTATCAAATTTAGATACTAGGAACCTTTGTTGATGTAATAGACATTATTAATTTTTGATAAATTTCAAAGAAAACTAATTCGGGAATGCTGAATTTTTTGTGTTCAAGAACCTTTGTTTCAAAGAAAACTAATTTGGGTTTTTGTGTCTAGAAACCTGCTATTCTATTGAATGCTAAATTTTTTGTGTCCATGAACCATTGTTTCAAAGAAAACTAATTCGGGAATGCTAATTTTTTTGTGATTGTATGCTAATTTTTTGGTGTCCACGAACCTTTGTTGATTCTTTTGTTTGAATGTTTCGAATAGAAATAGAAACATCAAATTTAGATCTTGGAACCATTTCATTTAATTTTACTTTAATGTATTTTACTTTTATGCTTGTTCTATTGTATTTTGAATTTTTAATATCTATGCTTCAGAAATATGGAACAACACCCCACAAAATCATCCTCTGCATGGATACCACATGTACTTCAACTTGCTTCCCACGTGTCTTTACTCGGTCGCATTTATTCCCATTCCAACCTGGCAGGGACTATGATGCCATGCAACACTTGTTACAATTTGTACCATTTATTTTCAAATGTGATTATAGGAGAGCACTTGATGTCTTATTTCCCAAGTGACAATGGAAAGAGTAAATGATATTTAAGTAATCATAGATATATCACTTTGATCTAGGATCATGCTAATTCATCCTTATCAAATTTTCCATATGTTAGAAATATCAACAAAGACAAATATATTTCAACACAATAAACAAGAAAGAAGCAAAGGAAAATCAACACATAAAGACACAAAAAATTAACGTGGTTCACCATACTGCATATGGTTACATCCATGGGAAAGTGGGTTTTCCCCATACCCTTCTTGAATCATGGTTGTTTTAATCATTACAAAAGGACTATACAAGAAACCCCATATATAGGTGATCTCATAGTCCCAAACCATCAAGCAGTATTGTAATACAATGGGCATAAAACCATCCATTCCTAATAGTTTAGTTGTAACCAACACATATCTTTACACCTAGATAATCTAAAAATATATTTTTCTACAAAGTTGCTCATAAAATAATCATAGAAATTATAACTTTCCTCTAAATTGGGCTTCACATACCAACAATATCCCACTTGAAGTTTGATTCATGCTCCATGCAACCATGCTCAAATATGTCACACACTTTCCATGGCCTATTGTCATAGTTTTACCAAACCAAGAGAAACTATGAAAAACTCCAACTTTTATTTTGGAACAAACTTGGTAAATGCATCTGCAAGATTTACACTAGTATGTATATTTTCCAAAGTCATCTTACCCTATTCAAATCCTTTGAATAAAGTGATATTGTAGTTCAATGTGCTTCGTCCATGAATGAAATGCTACATTTTTTTCCAAATGTATTGCATGTTTGCTATCACTATATAACACAAAGTCCTTTTTTCTAGTACCCAATTCAAGCTATAGCCTTGAAAACCACAATATCTCCTTAGCTCCTTCTGTGATTGCAATGTACTCCTCTTTAGTAGTGGAAAGAGCCACCACATTTTCTAATCTCGAAATCTAGCTAATCGTTCCTCCTACCAATGTGAACACATACCTCGTTGTAGAGAATCTTCTATTTAAGTCACTAGTCATGTCCGAGTCTACACATCCCTGTATACATGATTAGATGTTCCCTTTAGATATCTCATAATCCATTTCATTGCCTACCAATGAATGTTTCCTAGATTACTCTTATATTTACAGACCACTCACACTACTTGGGCAATGTTTGGTCTTGTGCAAACCATTGCATACATAGGGAACCCAACTACTAAAGAACAAGGTATTCTTTCCCTGTATTCTTTCTCTTCACTTGGGACATAGACACATCTCAAAAGATAATTTGAAATGATTCGCTAAAGGTGCGATCATGTTCATTAGAAATTAATAAGTATTGAAGGAAATCTTTGTACTTTGTTGTACTACCCTCTCTTGTAGACCTTCTAACCCGAGGGATAAACGCCTATGGTGTACCCTATTCAAAAGTAATGTTGGAGTTATCTTATTCCTCATCATCATGGAAGTTATGGAGTTGAGCATGTGGTTGTATCTATGGATGAAACTACACCGGTGGTTGTGGCTGATTGATAATAACCTTTTGTTTGAATACATAACTACTTGCATTTGTGATGTCTTCTAACAAAACATACTCTTTGGCTTATACACTTTTTTCTTGTAGATTTGGCATTACTCTTTAATTGAAGATCACATCCTTGCTTTGTATGACATGCTTGAAAACTGGATCCCATAACCGATAACCATATTTTTCGTCTCCATATCCAATGAAAATGCACTTTGTAGATTTCATACCAAGCTTTGTTCTTTTTTATTTTGGAACATGAATGAAAGATTCACATTCAAACGCATGTACATGATCATGAGAATTATTCTTACCCAACCACTTCTTTAATATAACTTCAAAATCCAACCGAGAGCATGGTCCTCTATTGATCAGTTACACTGTTGTATTTACAGGCTCCGCCAAGAACTGTTTTCCTAGTCCTGTGTTTGAGAGCATGTTGTGTTCTCTCTCCATAATAGTTCTATTCAACCTTTCTGTTGAACTTTTCTCATGTGTCATCAGAGGAACCATATTAATTCTCTGAATGCCATTCTCTGTACGATATTGGTTGAGTTTTTTTAACAATAATCATCACCATTATCAGATTTCAAACATTTAATATTACTACTTCTTTGATTTTCTACAAGTTCCTTGAAAGTTTTAAACATACCAAAGCTCCAGACTTCTTTTTCATCATTTAATCTCGAACCTTCCAACCTTCCAAGTGAAATCATCCATAAATGTAACAAATTAAGTAGATCCACCAATAGATGCTTTGAGGGGTCAAAGATATTTAAATGCACTAGCTCCAATGGTTTCCAATGGTCGTGTCTTCTTCATATGTTTCTTGATATATAATATTGTCCTCTTCTATTTACCATATATGCAATGCTCACATAACTCCATATCCACCGACCTGAAAGTTGATTCTTCTTATGCACGATCTCAAGACCCTTCTTATTGATGTGCCGGAGCCTTTTATGCCAAAGCTCTGTTTATTCTATTTGTGACTTCTAATGTAGCTCCCACTTCTATCTGACCCTATAACACATAAAATGTACCTTATTTGCATCTTTTGGAAATCACCAATACTCCTTTTGTTACCTTCCATGCACCTTCTCCAATTGTAACATTGTACCCAAGGGCATTCAACTGCCTAGTAGAGATCAGGTTTCTCCTGAGTTAAGGAACATTTCTCAAATATTTTAACAAACAATAGTGGCCATTTTTCATCTTTAGTAAAACATCTCATTTTCCAATGATATTACAAGGCTTATCATCACCAAGATAAACTTTGCCAAAATTACAAGCCTCGTAATTTCTAAAATAGTCTTTGCATGATGTTGCATGAAATGATGCTCCAATTCAAACACTTAAACATCTTTAGTGGCATCTCCTCTCTTGTAGATAGGATAAGAGCATCTATATTTTCATCATAAGTTGTATTTGCCTCATTTTCTATTGATTGGTTTTCATCCTTACTATTCTTCAATGACCAAATATTTTTCTTCTTGTGGCCTTCCTTACCACAATGCCAACAATTGCCTTTGGATTTTGATCTTTTTCTATACTTTGATCTTCCCCTCTGATTACTCTTTCCTAGTTTTTATGTTCTCCCTCTTCCACCGGCTACCAAAGCATATTTTGATGAAGTACTTTGATTTTTCCTTCTCACGTCCTTGCTAAAAGGAACCCCAACAACATTATCAAATTTTAACATGTCCTTCTTGTTAGAACCAGATACAGAACTTGAGTTGGATACCATGTCACTAATAGCTATAACAACTCCGTTGGATACCATGTCACTAATAGCTATAACAATTCCGGAGAATGTCTTCAATTTTTAATAAGCGTGTCCAAGTATTGGTTGTACCATTCTTTTGGTTGCTTGAAGTTAGATTGAAACAATTATCAAACGTTATTGCTACTAGCGTGTCCAAAGCTTAGTAGAATTGGTGGTTGTTGCTACTGGAGTTAGATATAAAAACTGTATTGAATCTTACCAAGCCTTGTGATAGATGTGAATTACATATTATAATTACATATTAACGCTTTTATAGTATAATTACATATTTACAATGTGAATTTCTAACTATAATTTGTGATTGAAACTCTAAATGTAAACCAATTCCCATCCTCCACAAAGTCTAGAATAAATAATCACTAATAATTGTGGTGTTTAGATTTTAGTGAAGTAAATTAATTTTTATTTATTTCATTGAGAGTAATACCCAATGGTAATAATTATAATTATTGTTAAGAAGCGGAACAAATATTAAGGATTTACAAGAAGGTTTTTCAGCTTTTTATTGACACTTATATTAATGGAAATATAATTGTAAATTTAATGAATAATTTCATAGTATCATTTGATAGTTTAGATTATATTTATGATTTTAATCTAATGTTTTATTACTATTATTTATACTATTATTGATAAATAAGTGGAATTTTAGTGTTTTATTACTATTGTTGATAAATAAGTGGAATTTATAATAAGTATTATATGTTGGTTTTTCTTAAGCTTTATGTTAATGTGATAATAATGAATTATATTACGATTACTTATTAATTTATTTTAAGCATTTTAGTAATTAAAAGATGGGAGGTGGAATTTTATTAAGTATTATATGTTGGTTTTTCTTAAGTTTTATGTTAATGTGATAATAATGAATTATATTACGATTACTTATTAATTTATTTTAAGCCTTTTAGTAATTAAAAGATGGGAGGTAAGGCAAGGTAAATAAATTGGAGTTTATATTAAATTAAAAGATAGTATTATCTTTGGGTTGAGTAAATTTATAACACTCAGTCTAAACAAAGGCGCAATTTGTGTACCTAGTGTAAGGAAGATAGTTACCTAATGCCACTCTTAAGCATCTTTAGATTGTTCACCTTGACTTGGCATGGGACTCTAATAGTTTTTCTAAGATTGAATCGTATGACGCAAACCTAATATTAAGTAATTGTTGGTTGAGAATTTTGATGTTAAATTAGATGATTGAAAATGTGATTTACCTATGTTGGTCAGCTAAGATTTGTCCTTGTTGTCATGAATAATGTTTGGCTTAATTAATGTCTTATGCTATAGGGGTGGTGTTACAGATTATGTGTCATGGAGGTCCTAACTTTGCAGGGTAGGTTGGCGGGTAGACATTGTTATCTTATGTGATGTGGTTGATATGTTAATAAGAGTGATGTTATATTTGATTCTTGGTGTGTAATGATGTAGATGAGAATAGATAGTGAATTATTTATGTATGTCATTGTCGCATACCACTTATACTAAATGTTGTTTCAAAAAACATTTTTACCACTACTGTACTTACTTACTTTGATGTCGTAACGGAAGGGGATGTTACATCCTGCATCTTTAAATTGAACAATTGCTGCATCAAAAATACCTTGTTCTATGTATAGGGCATCTCATACATGTATGTTAGACGATCCCACAATACGTTTGTTGTCTTCTGTGTTGAGATGTTGAACAAGAAATTGCGTGATAAAGAGAGAATGATCATAGCTACTGCCTTATGATTGAGTTTGTCCCAATTTTCATCTACAATTGTTAGAAATAATATCAAAGACAAATATATTGTAGTATAATAAACAAAATGAAGAAAATGGAAAAAAAACACACATAGAGACACAAAAAAGTAGCGTGTTTCACCATACTACATATGGATACATCTATGGGTTTTCTCCATACCCTTCTTGAATCATAGTTTTTTTAATCATTACAAGAGGGCTATACAATAAACCCCATATATAGGTGATCTCATAGTCCTAAACCATCAAGTGGTATTGGAATACAATGGGCATAGAACCACCCATTTACAATAATCAAGTTGTAACCAACACTTATTTTTACACTCAAATAATCTAAAAATAAATTATGTTACAAAGCTGCTCATAAAATAATAATAGAAATTATAACCACCCTTTAAATTGGCCTTCACAAGGCCAATTATTTTAGCCAAAGGTGTTTTGTCAGTCTTAATGAATCCAAATGAAAAGAAAAACATTGTTTATGTCTTCTATGTACCCAATATTAGACATAATCTAATAAGTGTATGAAAATTGAGTCAAAATGGTTATGATGTCAGATTTAAGGACTCCATGTATGCACTATCTTAAATAAGCCACCCTGTAGAAGAATTTTTGCAAAGGTTCAAATGACCAATAATATAATGTTCCCATTGAATTTGAGAAGTGTAAACATGTCACAATTATATGCACAAAAAATTCTCAAGCATATATGAGACTTGGTTGTGGCATCTTAAGTATAGTCACCTACCTTTTAGAAGTCTTAGTCTCTTGCAAAAACAATCAATGGTTAAGGGAGTTCCTATATTGAATGAACAAACCAACCCTTGTGAAAGATGCATTCTTGGAAAACATCAAAGAAAAAATTTTCCAACAGTCTCCTATAGAGCCAAAGATAATACAGAAATTTAGTTCACACAGATCTATGTGGACCCATGCAAACTCAATCCATTGGTGGAAGTTTTTATTTTCTAACGTTCATTGATGATTTTAGCATGAAAGTTTGGATATATTTCCTCAAAAACAAATTTGATACATTCACAAAGTTCAAAGAATTTAAAGTTGTAGAAAAAAAATAGGGTGGAAAATATGTCAAAGTACTTAGGTCATATGGAGGAGGAGAGTCTGACTCAAAGGAGTTTGAAAATTTTTGTAGATGATAGGGAAATAAAAGGAAGTTCACCACCAAATATACTCCATAATAGAATGGAGTGGCTCAAAGAAATAATCAAACCATCATGAACATGTCAAGGAGCATAATCAAAGCTAAAAATATATCTGATGATTTTTGGGTTGAAGTTGTTTCTTGTTCAATCAACATATTAAATAGATCTCCAACAAAAAGTGTGAAATATAAAGTTCCTCAAGAAGAATGGAGTGGCACGAAGCCAAATGTCTCTCACTTTAGAATTTTTTGTTGTATAGCCTATGAACATGTTCCATAAGAGATAAGAAGGAAACTTGACAACATGAGTGAAAAGTGCATTTTCATTGGGTATAGTGAACAATACAAAACCTATAGACTATATAATCCAGTCACTAAGAAATTTGTGGTGAGCAGAGATGTAAAATTCTTGGAGGAAAAATCTTGGAGTGACAAAGAAAATGAAACAATGGACAATCAAAATCCATTACTCCAAATAGATGAACATGTGGAAAGCTTAGGATATCAGGTACCTCCACCAAGTACACATGCAAAGAAAATAAGAACATACTAAAAATAGTTCTTCTTCCAGCAGTGAGTCAATAGGTTATGTGATAAATTAAAAAACAAGGAGCTTGAGGGAAACTCTATGAGAAGTGGGATGACATGGATCAACAAACTCACTTTGCCTGATTATCCCATCAACCTACTTATTTTGAAGAGGCAATGAAAGTGAAAGAACATTGGGTACATGACATGAATGAAGAGATTGAAGCTATTGAAAGGAATGAGACATGGGATCTTGTTGATCTCCTAGTAGATAAAACCAACATTGGTGTTAAGTGGGTTTATAAGACAAAACTGAATGAGAAATGCAAGTTGTGATAGCCATTGTAGCCTAGAACAAATGACCAGTTTACCAAATGGATGTGAAGTCATCCTTTTTGAATTGAAATTTAGAGGAAGAGGTGTGTTCGTGCTCGAATTGTCGCCGGGTGAGCAAGAATGGGAGCACTAGCATGCCCTGTTGGGCTCAGCAGGGCAGAACAGGTTTGTTGTGGATCAAAATGGGTTAACAGATAATAGAAAACAAAACGAAATA
>JZKD02S2323934.1:21242-50037 GCA_000966675.3 Picea glauca | reverse complement strand
ATATTACATTAGTAATGTTATTTTATTTATGTCGGCTTTATTCCATTAGTTCTAATTATACCTCCTAGTCTCCTATATATACCAAGGAGACATTTTCATTTGGAATCATCTTGTATTTGAACATTTATGTGGGGTAAAAGGAGGTTGCCCCCTCGAAGAGGCTTATTATATGAAATTATCTCTTTTTCAAGGTGTTGAGTACTTATTCTGAGGTTTTTCTATGCTATATTAATATTTGGTGCTTAACAGGAGCTTGGTCTGATGATTCCTTTATCGATCAACTCATGAAATTGCTTCTTAATTTCTGCATTCTCAATTACTAATGACCTATACATTCCAATGTTCGGAAGAGGAGCATCTTATTGTAAATATATTTCATGTTCAACCTCCCTTTTAGGAGGAAACCCTATAGGTTCCTGAAACAACTCATCATAGTTAGGTATGATGTTTACCATCTCTTGTTTATGATCTGGATCACAACTTGATAAAGCATTTGTTATATCTTCTTCTTTTTGTTTCACTATCATGAGAACACAATATTTACTTGTAGTCATGAGTCTCTTAATTTTCCCTGTGCTCACTAAAGAAACATTAGTCTTGATACGATGAGCTATGACAATATATTAAACCCCATCTTTGAAAATATGATATTTATTTTCTTTGCAATAGAATATAGCCTTCCTATCAAATAGAATATATGGACTACCCAAAAAAATGGTGCAAATTTCAAGAGGCACAACATCCAATTCAACATCATCAAAGAAATTAGTTGTTATTGGAAATCTCATCTTACACTGTTTCATTACCTGCAACTTAGCATCTTCACACACCCAACCTAATGGCTATGACTTCTTATAAGATGTCATCTTTAAACCCATCTTCTTAACAATTTCCTCAGAGATTAGGTTAACTTGAGATCCACTGTCAAATAAAGTATCTACCTTTGTATGCTTGACTATAACTCTAACATGAAAATCTCACTTCGCTTCTTTTGATCAATATCACTTTCCAATTTAGCCGATTGAATTGAAGAATTAGAATTGATAACTAATATACCTTTACTTCCTATTGCCATGATCTTAGATTCATCTCCACAATTAGACCCTAGATCCTGATGAGTTGATGCAATAGTCCTATGCTTCCCTTATTCCTTGAATTTCTTTGTTCGTAATTCTGAATGTAGCTTCCAACACCATGACTCCTCATGCCCCTTTTTCTTACAGTGGGAACATGTAGGTATTTCCTCATCTTGATTCATTGTGGCTGATTTCTTACTCTTCCATTTACCTTTTGTTTTTTTTTCTAACTTGTGTGTCTTCTTATCTCAACTCGCATGCTTACCCTTACTAGCCTCTAGATGCGTAGCTTGTACGGACACCGTATCAATGTTAGTAGGGTTAAACATTAAAATAGTATGACGAAGATACGAGTGCATGCCACCAATATACTTCAGAAGAGTTTCATGAGTATAAAATGGAATTCCCAATTATAAATCCTTCTTTTTGAAATCATGTGTACATGCCTGAATATTTTGGCCTTTACCCTATCTTAGATGTTTCCATTTTATCATTGTAATTTGCGTATGTGCTAGTGGATATAATAGTTTCCTTTTATCCTTAGCAAACGTATCCCATGAAGAGATTACTTTACCATTTTGAACAAGATCAACTTGCATCTTACTCTCCCACGATATTAAGGTTGTGCCACTAAGTCGAAGAGCATCTAACTGTATTCTCGTAGCCTCGTCCACGATATTTTGAACCCTGCAATATAACTCTATTTTCTTGATCCAATTGTCCAATTTCTCGACATTCAATTCTCCATCATAGGTCGACAATTCAAACTTGACATCCAATTTTAACAAAGTTAAATTATGCTCAGACTTATTAGAGGACTTCTTTCAATGAGAAGAATGTTCACTTGCTTTAGAAGAAGATGATGATGATGAGGATGGTGAAGGGGGCTCTGAAGGTCCATCACCTTCACCTTCTCCTTCTCCTTTTATCGAATATTCTCCACTTACAGGATTTTGAATTCTTCATTGCAAATCCTCTACTATCTCACTTAATGATTGAAGTGTATCCCTAATCTCTTCGTGGCTCATGTCCCGATCTTCTTCTTCTCCTTTTTCAGAAGCCATCTTATGTCTTCAAAATCTTTTTCCAATCTCAGACTTATAACTTGCAAGTTTTCCTTTACCAAGTTTAAGTTTGGCTCTTGTAAGCATTCACTTGCAAACACTTGTCAAACTGAGCTCTGATACCAACTCGATCTGAAAAATCCTTAGATGTAGTTTATTTTAAATACACATAAACATCTACTTAATCTTCAAAATAATAATGATTGCTTGACTGATTGCAATTACATGTGAAATACTTGTCCAACCATATACACTTTAATGATAAATAACCTGCAAATAACTAAGCATGAAGTGAACAACAATTATGAAATCACATACACAAGTTTAATAACGGATTTCACCCAATTTGGGCTAGGTCTCTGGGTCTGCTTTGAATATAGACCTCTTTATTAATGCTCAAATGCTTGCATTTTACAATGACCTTTTTACATGTTGCTCAAATGTAGAAACAGAGTGCATTGTTGGAATCCTTGCAAAAAATCATACAAAATGAGTATAAAGTTCTTGAAATTATGCTAAGGGACCTCTCAACATGCTTTACGATGTAGCCTCAAAGCCTATGTACCCACAAACACACACTTCGCAACAATCTCTGCATAAAATAATATGTGTACAATCCTCGAGCCACGTCCCATTAAATAGGGCATGCCCCTTAACCAATCTTTGAAATCTGTGGTCCACCTTAACCATAAGCTGGCACGCTTTCTAACAAACCCGCACCTTGGGTGGATTTCTTATGGCTTGGTACTATATATGGCAGGTTGGGGGTTTGAGCCCCACCGACTGCCATATGTTTTGACATTTTGTTGGAATATGGTTATATTAATATAACCATAATATATATATATATATATATATATATATATATATATATATCATAATCGTTTAAACCCTCACTAAGGATATGGTTATAGTTATATGGTATATAATAGACCAAGGGCTAGGGGTTGAGGGCTTAGTCCCTTGACCCTTTTTGCCGCCCAACAAACTTTAATTCAAACTTAAATATATTTGTTGCCATGTTATGTTAAGAAATAAATGTATGGTGCATTGGCAACAAAGGTTTGGTAAGGTCTTTGGGAGATCGCAGCTTTGACCCCTGTCGAATCCCAAAATTTTTACATAACTATGACCTTAAAGGCCAATGCAAGGTCACCATGTGGCTACCTTTCATCAACTTATCCATGCTATGTGTTGATGAATAATTCGACTACCTGGAGTGTACGACTCACCTAGTCAGCTTCCAATGATCATGTGATAGTCACTTGTACAATCATGTGCCATGTGTCACCCTTGCAGTGGTGACACATGTCACCCTTTTGATGTTTGACTTGATTTGACTTAAACTTTGACCCCTCATAACTTTTGCATACGAACTCTATTTGAGGTGATTTTTGGGATCGTTGGAAAGCTATCAGCGAGCTCTATGCATTGATGGTGTTTTCAAGAGCATTGGGACATTTGAATTTTGAGCATGTTTGAACCATTATGGACCTCTGTGGACACTCCCGATCCTCTTGGACCTTTGTAAGCATTCTTGGATCCTCCTGGACCTCAGTGAGCATTCTTGGATCCTCCTGGACCTCAGTGAGCATTCTTGGATCCTCTGGATCACTGGGCATGTCAAGGAAGATGAACCCTAGCACATTTCAAAACGTGGTTGGCTAGGCACATTCTAGCAAACAGGTGGATAAACCCTAATGCATTTGAAAAGGTGAATATTTTGTTGTTTTGGCTTGACAGTTGACACTTTCATTTCAAAAAATCAATTTCATCTTATTTATAAAATCAATTTTGACTTTTTATATTAAAGTATATTTCTTATCATTTCACAAAATAAATAAATGCAAGAACCTTATATTTTACACCTTGATCTTCACACATTAATAATCCCCAACCTAAGCTCAATAAAACTAACAATCTTGCCATTCCACCAATAAAATTTATGCCATCACCATCACTAGTACCTCCCCCTCCCATTGCCATTTCGATGAATCCTTCCACAAAGTAGGGGAGTTTGCAACCTGGAAAATGATAGTAACTAGTAATGACACTTGCTACCTTTGATGGGAGTTGCGATGACAATGAATAGTTAACACAAATGCATATATATGAGGTGAAAATGAATATGTGAATGGAAATAGGGAATCGTTTGAGGTTGTTATTTTTCTAAAAATAAAAGCCTAATCAAACTAATCTAATCAACTACTTGAATAAGTAAATTAGGTAATTGAATAAATATATTTAATGGTGAGATAGATGGTGAGTTAACATGTGAACCAAATCCTCTAGTACGTGTTATGTAGATGTAGTTGTACCTGTGACACAAACTCAAGGATTCCAAATTCCAATGCTTGCTACATATGTGAATTAATGGAGAAACATTAAGCTATGTGGAAACAATGATATGTCACTATTGAAGGTCATGTGGGAACCCCTTATGAATAGAGCCTCTTTCAAATTGACATTCGATTACCTGAAGGTTAATGTGAAATGACAAATTGGATTATGAAGTGGTTATGTAGGAAGACAACTTCAAGGTATTAATAGGGAATGGTTTTGCAGCCCAACTGAGAAGAGACATTCAAAAATAAATTGGATTCCATTGTCTACTTGTTTGTCCATTTAAGAGAGTTATCAAGTTGCATATTTGCTATAAACTAAAAATTTATAAATAATACTTTTCAAAATTATCAATAAATATTATTATGACAAAGGGCATATAGTTATGCACAAATATATAGTTCAATAACCATATAAATCTTTTACTTGTCTAATGAACATGCTTCGTGTTTTTTAACACGTTAGAACACCAGGCGGAAATCAAGGTGTACGCAGATCTGTGCAGTTTTTTAACACGTTAGGACACCAATATTTTATATGTTTAGGTTAGAAATAATTTATATGTTTTTAAAGTCATAGTTGTTTATCTTATCATGATGGCAAACTTGATTTAGCATAGCATGTTACAATTTTTAGGATAAGTTGGAAATATAAATATGTTTTTAAATTTACAGCTGTTTTAGTTGAATCTTATCACGAGGGCAAACTTTCCTTAGCATAATATACTCTCGATTTGTTATAAGCTACTTAGTTGGTAAATAGTGATAATGAATTTAAATATTGTTGAATTTTATATAATCATGCTTTAGTTTTCATATTTATAAAAAATAATAAAGTGAATAAAAAATTAATAATATTAGAATATAATGATTTGCATAAAAATGCCCCCAATTTATATTATTAATTTTTTTATTATTTTTTAGACTTTATATTTATTTAAAAAATAATAATAAAGTGAATAAAAAATTAATAATATTAGAATGTAATGATTTGAATAAAAATGCTCCCAATTTTTATCATTAATTTTTTTATTACTTTTATACCTATTCATTTAGGTTTTACATTTGATTTATACTTATTCAAGGTTGTAGTATCTTAGTGTATTGGATGATTCTTTCGGATTCTAAAAGGGATTTTAGAAAAGTTAAGGAGAATCAATTTTTTTTTTTTAATTCTGAAAATTAGGAAAAGAAGGGCATTCCATGGGTAAATTGACAAAGATTTATTGTTCCAAAATGTTCAGGAGGGCAAGGCATCAAAAACATTTTCTCATTTTCAAAATCTTTGGTAGCCAATATCATTTGGAGACTAATCAAAGGGGAGGGTTTATGGGTTCATGATTATCATCAAAAGTACATTGCTCGTTGGTTTATAGAGCTCTAGCTCCTAAGACCTAAAAAAAAATTACATAATGTTTCAATGATGTGGAAAGATGGTGTATTGGCTTCTCCCTTGGTGAGGGTTTGGTTTGAAAAGTTGGGGATGGCACAAAGGTAAGATTGGTGAAGGACCCTTGGGGTTGGCAATAGTGTGCATCACAAGATTCCCGAGTTAATGATTCAAACCTTAAGGGACAGAGGTTTGCTTAAACTTTATCAAGTGGTACATCCAATTTTGGCAAATATCTAGGGTTAAGAGTGGTTCTCAACTAGTTATCTATCTTTTAGAAGGGAAGAGGCATAGGCCTGGTGTTTCTTTATTTCTTAGTTGAATTCAAGCCATGTAAGGCTTCAAGAGAAAGAAGATTCATTGATCTCGGTTAAAACTCCTTCAAATGTTTATACCCCAAAGGGGGCTTATCTGTCCTTAAGTGAAGGAGGCGAATAGAGAGATTGTTTGGTGGTGGAGGGGTGTCTCAAAATTGCATTTCCTTGCAAAATCATTTTTTTTATGTGGCTCCTCTTAAATAATAAAGCTTTAACGTGGGATAACCTTAAAAAAGGAAATAGATTGGGGTGACAGAGATGCTCCCTTTGCAATTGTTGTGATGAGACCAATCTTCATATGACAATGGAACGATCCTATTCCAAACAAGTGTGGTGGGAAATAGAAGCTCTAATAGGCCTAAAAGATGTGTGGTATGGAAGTACAGTGGAGGAAGGTATTAGGAACTGGTGTGAAACCTATGGTAAAATATTATAGATCTTTTCCTTTGATTCTTTCTTAGGGTGTCCGACTAACTAGTAACGCCAATTTGTTTCATGATAGATACATTCTCTCTATGTAGTATGCATCTCATGGGTTCAGTTAGTTTATTGGTATGTAAACATTGGATCCTTGCAACTATGGCACTTTATAATCTGTGTGAGGTTTATAAACACATTGATGGGTTTTCACTAAGAGCAGGTAAAGTCTTTGATTATGTTTAATTAGTGTTGATTATGATGTTTGCTTTGGGAAAGTGGTAGACATATTTTGTAGTTGTTCAACCAGTTTATTTGTATGTAAACATTTGATAATTGTAACTATGTAAGTTTATAATCTATGTGAGATTTATATAAATTGTTTTTGGAAGGATCTCTAGTCTTGAGTTGTACATTTTCACAGAGTACTTGGTATAGTTTGCTACCTCCTAATATTATGTAACATTTTGTTACTTATTTTTTTTATATAAAATGTAATTAAAAAAAAAAATTATTATTATAATTCTAATTTTGTATATAACAACACAAAATGAAAAAAATATATATATAATTATTATATAGTTCTAATTGTTTGAAATGAATAAAATTCTAATTTTCCATATTGTGATTTTTCAATTTTCCTAATAATAAAAAATAAATAAACAAAATATTAATTTTATTATATAAATAAAAAATTCAAAATAAGTAAATAAACAAATATATATTTTCAAATCACAAATAACATCATGAACTCAAAAAAAATTATACAAAATTAAACAAAATATTAATTTTATTATATAAATAAAAAACTCAAAATAAATAAATAAATAAATAACTTCTCACCCATATATATTGTTATATCACGAATAACATCGTGAACACTTATACATTATACAATAATCCGTCCTACTTTCTCGATCTTATTTTTACGATTACGGAACAAGCAACAGTCTACAAGAAGCTTTACATAGTTGCGCCCAATGGCCTTGTCCATTAAATGAGTTTCATGTTTGCTCTTAACGAGCCGCTTTGAAATCCATTTAATTTGTATGTTAACTTTTATTAAAGTTTAATGTTATTAGAAGTCAAAGTTTAGCAACACGTAAAGAAAATAAGAGAAATGCTAAGCAGGTTTATAAAAAAAATTGGGTGGGAAGGAATATGTCCACACTTATCAAGATTCTAAACATGGTTATCAGATTCAAGTGGGTGTTCAAATCTATTCATGATTATTGGATAAGTGGATATTTTAATATTTTTCCAAAAAAATAAAGAGAGAAAAAGACTTTTAAAAAAGAAAAATACACTAGAAAGCATTCTTTTAATAAGATGGGAAAAAAATAAGTTTAAATAAGAAGAGGTTTAAACATTTAAAGTTACAAAGAAATATATGATGTGTATGAGGTCATGAGCATTATTGATTATATGATGTTTTGTGGGTTTATCATATGAGTTTGGGTGTTTTACATGGGGCCTTTTCATATTAATGTTAAAATGTTGAAAGTAAGAAGTAATCAACCTTGTGCATGTCGATATGAGAATTTGGTTTTTGGTAAGTCATCGATGAAAGTATTACATCTCCTTGAGGAAGAGGGATAAGTGTTTAAAGAGACAAAAGAACCGTTCTCTAATATTGTAATAGGGAGAGCATATGAAGACAAACTGGTCCTCAATCTTAGGCTCTAAGGAGTAGTGCTCCCAGGGAATATGATAATCTATCTCAATGCAACATTGATGGGAGAAAATTTTGAACTAGGCGAGAGGGACCTTCAAGGTGCAAAGTAACTAGAGTATGGTGTACCTTGGGGACTTGAGGAGCCCATCACTACGCTAGAGATACAAATTTGGGTAGTGTGTGTGAGGTCATGACTGTTATTGGTTATATGATGCTTTTTGGGTTTATCATATGAGCTTGGACGCTTGCCATGGTGCCTCTTCATACTAGTGTCAAGACGTTGAAAGTAAGAAATAATCAACCTTGTGCATGTCGATATGGCAAATTGGCCTTTGGTAAGTCGTCGACAAAAGTCAAACATTTCCCAAAGGAAGAGGGATACGCGTTTATGGCACTCACAAGAAAATCTTTAAAGAGAAAAAATAATCATTCTTTAATATTATAATAGGTAGAACATATGAATACAAACTGGTCCTCAATCTTAGGCTGTAAGGAGTAGTGTTCCAGGAAAATGGTAATCTATCTCAATGCGACATTGATGGGAGAAAATTTTGAACTAAGTGAGAGGGGCCTTCAAGGTGCAAAGTAACTATACTATGGTGCACCCTAGGGGCTCGAGGATCCCATCACTATGCTAGAGTTACAAATTTGGGTAGTGTTGAAGTTTAGAATAAATTATCCCTCTATGTTGAAACCATTTGCATTGGAGGTAGGATATTTAAACCTGTATACAAATACCATTGTTTAAGGCTTTGTAAACCTCGATACAAATACCCTTGTTTATTTTTTCTTTGGATATATCAAGAGAATCCACTGAAAAAGTACGCAAGGGTCATCTGTGAATATTGAGGTCAATGAAGAGGCTATTACATACCAACATAAATCAATCCTACATTATGCCTGATTGAGAGAGGACTTGATAGTATGATATGTATATCTAAGAAGACTATTGTGTGAGTTTCCCATTCCTTTGAGCTTGTGTATCATTTCACAACATGAAAGATAATTGAAACAATGAGTGGGGTTGTGCCAAATTCAGTGAGAATGATACCATGAGGGACTGATCTCTTAGCATGATGATGTTTTGATAACATCATGACAATCATTTTCTCTATCATGTTTTAGTCTACTCTTTGAATGTATGGTTTAAACCTCACACCTGTACAAGAGAGCATGTGTGACCAATTAGTGATAGAGTCTAGATCAAGTATTAAGAGGGATCATATTCCTTCGAGATGTAAACTTTTTTGATAATACAAAAATTTAGAAAAGAGTTCGCACTTCAAGAAATTTGATCCATCCCAATACTTAAAAAATTCAAGATCAAGATAAATCTACACCAATATATATATATTAAATATATGTATATACAAAAAGGTGAAATAATTTATTATTATTTTTATTTATTTATTAAAAATACATGATAATATTTTCACTTTTTTCTACCTCATGGATAAGAGGTTAAATTGCAGGTGAGTGTCAAATCTCCTCTCGTGTATGGGACTAAGGCTAGATGTTACTGTAAATTACATGATCCCATTGGAGGTAGCCAAATAATTGACCACAAGGGACACTAGATTTTTTGTGGATACTATCTAGGCTGAAACCGCCTTTTGGTCTTGGAGTAAGGCCTAAAACTACTTTTGATTGGTTAAGAGCTTGTCTTCCTCGAATGTAAGGAAGTAGGTTAATAGTCTAATACCCAAAGGAATATGGTAGGAGTGGAAGTATATTCCCTTATGAATCACTAACTAATCATTTAAAATGACAAAAACTAATAAAAATGATTACTATCACTTGCCGCAATTTCTATCACTAATTTTCTTATTAATTCTTTTATATCTATTCATTAAGGATTTACACTTATCTATACTCATTTAAGGTTGTCTAGAAGGCTATCTTAGTTTATTATATGGCCCTTTCTTGGATTTCAAAAGTTATTTTAAAAAAACTAAGGAGATTCGGTTTTCATTTTCTTTGGTCAAGAAACTTGGAAAAGAAGAATGAAGAACTTCCATGGATAAATGGGCAGAGATTGATTGTTCCAAAGTGTTTAGGAGGGTAGATTTTGTAGCCAAAAGAATTTGGAGACTAATCAAAGTGGAGGGCTTGTGGGTTCAAAGTGTTCATCAAAAGTACATTGTTCTTAAGTTTGTAGAGGATTGGTTCGAAATACCTTAGAAAGATTTACATAATGTTTCAGTGATGTGGAAAGTTGATGTTTTGGATTTTCCCTTATAAATAGAAATAAAATCTCTGTGTAGTGAGGAATAAAAGAAAAATCGTTGTCAAATAAAATGTTTCCACGCAGTCTCAACCAGATTTAAACAGTTGCCCATTTAATCGTTGCCATCATAAGGCGCAGAGGTATTCCACCTGGGGCTTGTAAAAACCATAAATTTACTCTTCCATTACATGGCGTTGTTCATAAACCGTCAATAAAAATTAAAATCCATTGCCATAAAAACAAAAAAAAAGAATGGTTTGTTGGGTAAAGAGAGGGGTGCAAAGCCCTTGGCTTCCCCAAACGCAAAGAAACTCCCTACAAATAAATGTTCCGTAGAGGATTGATCCTACACTTATTATCCATGCACAGGAAAGTAGGGCATTTTGAATCTAAATCTTTAACACCGGAGTGAAAGACGGTCGATTCAACTGTTGGATGACTACTCAGGAACAAACTAATAACTTAAACAATAAATGAACAGAAGATAAAAACACAAGCATGCATCCATATCTTCTCCCTGGAGAAACAAAATATAAAAAAAACGCAATGAAGGAATAAAGAAAACGCAGGCAGGAGATACAAAAGCACAAGCAAGGTTTTGAGTCCAGGGCTCATTCTGGCCACACGCAATTAGATAGTAACTCATAAATAAAAGATACTGTGGATAGAAAGGTTTCCTACAGGATGAATCAAGTGATAAGGAGATTACATTCATAACAAAATTCTCAAGGATCCCTAAGGAGACCTACATTCTTACCAAAATTCAAAAGAAAACCATTTCTATCCTATGCAACCGTTTTTCCAATGTGGTTATGTATGTACAAATAGTTTTCTTTTTCTTCTATCATATTACCATTACAAATTATGATTTTACGAAAAATAATCTATTACAATCACTGTAGAAATACATCTGCAAGGAAAGCTCATGGCAATGAAATTGTCATCCAAATACATTAAAATAAACAATTGTAAATTAAATTTTATTACAAGTAACAAATTTAATAGGCGTATTTTTACCAACGACAATGAGGCAAAGAGGTTCTCCCACGTGTTCTGTAACATCCCTAGCCACCCACAGGCCAGGGCATGCTACCTTCAAGGCCACCATTGTAATTTGTACTCTTACCGATACTTTCTTTATTTAATAAGAACACATAAGATACAAGATTTAACGACATGCACAACAATATCCAGCAAGCATGCATAATCTAGGATTTAGTTAAACGATAATTAAAATACACAGTGGAATACATCCATACACAGATAATAATATCACAACAAAGAGCAGTTATCTTTATAAAAAGGCGACACCAATTGGCTACAGACCAAGGACGTTCCACCCAACCGTAAACACCACTGCTCCAAATATCAACAATAGTGTCACCCCCGAGCCAGGGCTATGAATCCACAAGGACGGTTCTAGAGTGTACTTGGGTTCCCAAACCAATCAGCTCTCAAGATCTCATAGGTTTCCCAGCACCCACAACAATCCAAGTACCCAACTCTCTTCTACCTAGCCTGTACCACCCGAGAGAATGGACCTCCACCTTTCTCTACCACGCAGTCCCTCAGGCAGTCCTTCTCCTTTATCTAGGGCCTCCAACACAACTGGTGCAGAATCTCAATGCTAGAACTCTCAAGACTCACTATTGTGACCAAAACAGGGCACATGCCAATGCATCTCAGACATGCAAGCCCCAGGTCATGGATGGATTGAGCCAGTGACCACTACAACCAACTATCTCGTGGCTAATTCTTCAACAGTTCAACTCCCTTTCCCAAGCCAAGACACGGATGAGGATGGTTCAATGAATGGGTAAGTGTGTGCATGAAAGTTCATGATGGAAATGAGTGAACGTACAGGAAATAAACGAACAAGCCATCAGACGAACCCCCCCCATCAAACCAGATGCAGGTTTAAGTAACTTCGTAGGGAAATCAAGAACCTCCTAGCCTTCCCCAAGAAGCTCACATAATCGATCCCCTCCCTTAGGCAAAAGGGATAATTAGAATAAGAATAAACATTTAGCCCCTCAAGCCCCCTCCCTTGTGGAATAATAGCCCCCTATAACTCTAGTCCTTGTCCATCTAGCAGTCCACGATGTGTTTATTATTAATAATTATCAAAACATTACATGTCTTGGGAATACCGACCCTTTAATAATTGTTTGGGCACTCAGGCCTCTCATCATTGTAACAATAAATTATTTAAAATGAGGTTTCAAAACCTGGAGTGTTACATCCCCTCCCCCTTATTTTGGCACTGTCCTCAGTGCATATACAAAATAGAGATCAAAATCTCAAGTTTATTCAAAAATCTACAGGTACTCTGCCCACATGGCATCTTCATGCTCCCAGGTAGCATCTTTAGGACCGTAGCAGGTCCACTAAACTTTTACCAGCTCTATAACTCAATTCCAGAGCATTTTTTCCTTTTTGTCCAAGACGCATATTGGATGAACCTGAAAGTCTCCCTCCATATTTACCTGAATAAGATGCCAATCAATAACATGGTTAGGATCATGCACATATTTCCTTAGTAAAGAGACATGAAATACATTATGCACATTCATGGAAGCAGGTAATGCAAGCATGTATGAAACTAGCCCTATTCTATCCAATATTTCAAATGGACCACAAAGTGTGGCTACCAACTTTGTACAACTACCCATTTTCAAAGAGATTTTCTTGGGCTTCGCTTTCAAAAGTACATGCTCCCCTACTTTAAATTCTCTAGCTGTCCTGTTCTTGTCTGCATAAATTTTTTGTCTATCCTAAGATGCCTTTAAATTCTTCTTGATCTTGACCGCCTAGTCTTCCATGTCCTTAAGCAACTCTGACCCAAGTACCACTCTATTTGTTGGGTTGTCCCATCTTACTGGGGTATCACATTTCCTACCGTACAAGGCTTCAAATGGGATCATTCTCAATGAAGCTTGATACCCATTATTATATGAAAACTCAACCAAGTGTAAGTAATCTTCCCACTTATATGGCTTATCCATCACATACATTCTCATCATGTCTTTAATTATGTGATTGACCCTCTCTGTTTTCCCATTTGTCTGGGGATGATATGTTGTGCTAAATTTCATATTTGTGCCAAATCCTTTAAACAATCCCCTGCAGAAATTGGAGGTAACCTTTGTATCTCTGTCTGAGACAATTGTCCTAGGTATCTCATGCAACCTAGCAATTTCCTTCATGAATTTTTTTGCAATATTAGCCGCTGTATGTGTTGTCTTCACATGCACAAAATGAGCAGCCTTTGTTAATTTGTCAACCACCACCATGATTGAATCATGTTGCTTATTCGTTCTGGGTAATCTTGTGATGAAATCCATGGTGATCACTTCCCATTTCTTCTCTGGAATTGGCAATGGCTGCAACAAATCCGATGGGTGCCTATGCTCAACCTTCACCTTCTGACATTCCATACATCGAGCAATGTAATCAACAACATCCTTCTTCATTCCCGGCCAAAAGAACTGGTTTCTTACTGTTGTAATTGTTTTCTGGTAATCAGGATGTCCAACATAAGGAACATTGTGCATTTCCTTCAGTGCCAAATTCCTCAGTTCTCCAAAACTAGGAACATAGATTCTACTTTTATGCATGATTAATCTGTCTTCCTTTATCTCATACTCCTTCATTTTCTGTTGTACATATCCTTGTTGTAAGTTTTCCTTTACCTGTAGGTAATGTTGCTCTGTAACAAGACCATCTAAAATTATGCTCTTCAAGTTTGATTGATACATAATGACAGCAGTAGCATGCATGAGATGCACTCTTGTACTAAGTGGATCGACAACTTTATTCTCCTTTCCCTTGATATGCTTGATATCAAAGTCATATTCACTTAAAAATTTCAGCCATCTTGTTTTCCTGGCATTCAATGCTGGCTGTTCAAAAAGATACTTCAGGCCAATGCGGTCCATCCTTAATTCAAATTTCTTCCCCATGAGATAATGCCTCCATATCCTCACGGCGTGGACAATGGAAACAAGTTCCTCTCATGTTCCTTAATATTTCTGGACTCATATCCAATGACATGTCCATTTTGCGTGAGGACTCCCCCAAGTCCTTCCTTACATGCGTCTGTACATACCACAAAACTTTCATTTGGGTTAGCAATCTTTAACATAGGCGCACTAGTAAGTAATTCCTTCAACATGTTAAAATTATTTTCACACTTGAGTGTCCATTCAAATTTAGTTCCCTTCTTTTGCAAAGAAGTGATGGGATGAGCAATCTTAGAGAACCCTACTATGAACCTTCTATAGTAGCCAGCTAATCCCATAAAAGCTATGACGTCTGACACATTTATGGATGGGGGCCATCCTCTAATGGATTCAATCTTATGTGTATCTACTGCTATGTTCTGCTATGAAATAATGTGTCCCAAGTAATGGATTTGCTTTTGATAAAAGAACACTTACTCAACTTGGCATACAACTGATGTTCTCTCAGTACTTGGAATACCAGTCTTAAGTGATGTTCATGCTCCTCTTCAGACTTAGAATAGATAAGTATGCCATCCATGAATACTATGAAAAACTTATCCAAATAATTTATGAATATGCCATTCATTAAGAACATGAAGACAACTAGTGCATTGGTCAGTCCAAATGGCACCACTAAAAATTCATAATTCCCATACTTCGTCCTAAAGGTTGTCTTATGAATGTCTTCTTCCTTGATTCTTACCTAATGGTATCTCACCCTTAGGTCAATTTTTGAAAATATATTTTCTCCTCTTAGTTGATCAAAGAGGTCATCAATTCGGGGTAGAGGGTACTTGTTCTTTATAGTGTATTTGTTTAGCTATCGGAAGTCAATACATAGCCTCAAGGTTCCATCCTTCTTTTTGACAAAAAGTACTGGTGCTCCCCAAGGTGAAACACTTGGACGTATGTACCCTTTCTTCAACAATTCCTCCAACTTCATTTGTAATTCTTTTAACTCTGGTGTGCTCATTCTGTAAGGTGTTTTTGACATCGAGGCAACTCCTGGCACTAAATCAATTGAGAAATATATCTCCCTTATTAGTGGCAATCCGAGTATTTCTTGGAATACATCTTCAAATTCCTGTAGCACCGAAAAATCTTCAAGGTTTGGCCCCTTTGTATTATCTGGCTCTTCCACATGAGTTACATACAATTAACATCCTTTCCTAAAACATCTTTTTAGTTGTAAGGATGAAATATCCCTTATAGAGATGGGTCTTGGAACTCCTTTCACAGTGCTCTGTTTTCCATTTCCATTAATACATGTAAATGTTTTGTTATGAAAATCTAGGACAACATGATGCTTGTCCAACCAATCCATCCCAATCAGAAAATCATAAGACCCCAATGGTATGATATTTAGATCCACACTAGTATTCACACCATTAATACTTATGGAACAACTGCTGACCATATCATGGATTCTTCTTTTGATTCCAGTGGCTAACTGAACCAAACTTGCTTTTCCAAGTTTAATTTTCTCCAAATGTAATCTATCCACTATCTTACGATTAATGTAGCAATGACTTTCTCCTAAATCAATCAAAATAGTAATAGGCTAATTTATGATCTTACCTTCCACCTTGATCATATTGGACTGGTACTCTGCTTGTAGATCATTTAAAGATGCATAGATTCTTCCCATATCTTCGATTGTTGTAGACTCTTGGATGTTGTGCATAGTATTCACTATGTCCTTTCTGTGTGGGAAATCCTTGTACATGTGATTTTCCTTTCATCCCCAACATTGGATTGGTGGCCTTCCCATTTTTCCCAAGGAATCTTCCTTATTGAAATCTCCCTTATCATACTGATCTTGATGATTTATATTAGGCTTATTCCTATTGAAGGGAGGTTTGAATCCTTTCCTCCTTTGGTTGGACTTCACATTCTTCTTGTCCTTCCAAGATTTCTACAGGGATTCTCTTCCTTGGCCTTGCTCATACAGGTATTTATCCTTCATGATGGCCTTCGCCAAGGTCTTGGGTTCATCATACTTGATCTTTTCCTTATAAAATGCTGGAAGTCCACTTAGAAATCTCTGTATCTTCACTTTCTCATCACCAATGAACCTGACATATTTTAACAATCCCAATAACTTCTTCTCGTACTCAGCCATAGTCATAATTCCCAATCGGAGTTCAAAGAACTCCTACATTTTCTTGTCATAGAAATGCTCTGAGAAGTACTCCTTCAAGAAATACTTCTTGAACTACTTCCAAGTGATCCTACTTTCATTAACATGTTCCACTTGCTTTAGTTGGTCCCACCATATTGCAGCTTTCCCGTGTAAATGATAGGTGGGAATCCTAGCTTCTACATTTAATGAATAGTTATGCAACTGAAAATATCTCCTGAGCCCAAGAAACCATGCTTCGACATCATCTTCCCTTTCTCTTTCACCCTCAAAGGAAGGTGGCTTGAGCTTCCTTAGCTCTCCTTGCAAACTATCTACCTCTTGTTTCCTTCTTTGGTGTCTGACAAGAGACACCTCTAGACTACTTACGAGATCATCCGCTGCATAAAACTTTCTTTCTGAGTAAGGAGGTGAGTGGTGTCCATGAGCTCTTCTAGAACTTATAGAATAACGAGTTCTTCCACGATCATCCCTTCTTTCATGGCACCTGCCTTCTTCCTCTTGTCTCGAGTTTGATCCCTTCTTCGTTTGTATATGCAACTAATTTAAGCTCTACAACACTCGATCATTTATATGAATTTGCTCTCTCATCAATCTCTTGTTGTCTGCTTTGTAGCTCTACACTTCCATCTTTAGGATTCTTACCGTTTCTATTAACGTTTCCTGCTCTCATTTTTCCTTGTGTCCATTGGACTCTGTCTCTGCATTACCAACTCTGGTATTCTGGCCTTCGGCCTCCTTATCATGATTGGAGGCTCCCTCACCTTCTTCCATTTCCTCAATACACATCCTGAGATGATGTGCTTAAGCCCATTAATTCTACAAAATTTGCAAGAGACCATTTTATTAGAATTACACATATGATAAACAAAATTGCCAAACCATGCTATAGGTCTCTTTTTTTTTTTTTCATGGAGATCGTATCCCCATTCTCCAAAAATAACGGTGTCATATTATCCTTTGCTGACACATAATTTTATCTTGCGTAGGTGCTTCCTTCAAACCACCTTCCCAGGTGACCACGACTAGAAACCATGGCTAAATCCTTCCTTAGCACTTTTCTGGCTCGAGACAACCAATTCGGCCCTTAGTCCTACTTCTCTCAGCTCTCAATCTGCATATGACCATGACTATGACCCTCTGCTTAGCTGAAAAAGTGCTTGTCCAGAGCTTTGGGACTTCAGAACTTTCAACCAGGATCGGATCAATGGTCCTTGTCCTCTTTCACGATCAATGATTGATATCTACTTCAGGACTTTGCACTTCGGGAGTCTCAACTTTCCTCGCTTGCCTCCTCCCAAAATTCTTTTACCTGAAGTTCATTATCTATCGACAAGTTTCCTCCCATAGACTAGCAACTGTGAATCGCTTCGGCTCTTCGGGCTTCAAAAGTTTCAAACTTTCATCCTACACTTTCTCCCGGAGTGCTTTCACTCGAAGTCGACGATCCTTTGACGTGTGTCTTCTAGAATCAACAGTCGATATGTACTCGAGCCTTCGGGAGTTTTCGACCCAATGCAACCTGTCAATTCTTCGCCCCCTAGAGTGACCAGTATTTGGACTGCACAATCTGTCGCCACATGGTGAAATACTGGAAGCGGACAACTGGCTCGCTCAGGCGGGTTACACGTGTCATGTTCTGACCGAATTTTCAATACTCTAGATGCTCAAAACTTACTGACACGTGGCACACATCCCATGTGTCCACGCCATCCCAGGTGACGTCTGCAATCCATTTTACTTCAAAAATTATAGGGTCGACATCACCTCTAGGTGATGTCATCATGCCCCACCACTTAGGCCCTTCAAGATTCGGGACTTTGAACTTTGGAAGTTTCAACACTAACACACTTCCAATTCTCCTGAAATATGAATTCCAAACTGGCCAATATGTCGCCACGTGTCCTCCTGAATTGGACGACTAAGATTCACTTCAGGTCTTCACCCGGAGTGCACGGATCTACACCACATGCCCTCCTAAATCTGATGGTTGAGGCTTACTTCGGGTGTTTAGACTTCAGAAATATCAAATTTCAAAACTTGTCTGGCCCCACTGGATTTTATCCGAAGCCCTCGATCTGGCAACGAGTGGCTCCTGGCAGATCGACGGATGAGATCCTTTCGGGTCTTCGGGTTTCAAAAATCTCAAACTTTAAAACTTTTGTGGCCCCACTAACTTTTATTCGAAGCCCTAGATCTAGTGACGTGTGGCTCTCAATAGATCGACGACCATGATTCTTAGAGTCTTCGTACTTCGGAGAACTCAACTCTCAACGTTCATTTTCCATGGAAGTGCGCAGATGTCTATCGCGTGTCCTCCTGGATCGGATGATTGAGATTCACTTCAGATCTCCAAGGTTCGAAATCTCAATTATCAACTTCTCCTACTCACCTTTTCCCGGAGTTCTTTCACCCAGAGCACACGATAGGTTGACGCATTTCCTCCTACATATCGATGGTCCCTGGCTACTTCTGCTCTTCAGAGGTTCATCACTTGAGTGCTAACAAGTCACATAACTGCATGCCTTTTAGTTTGTGGGGGTGTGCATCGACGATTTGGAGTACCCTGCTTTTTTCCTTGCAATTCTCCTGACGCTGACACGTAACCCCCTTGGTGAAACCATGGTTTGGATTATGGGACCGCCTTGAGGAATTAAATCCCATGCAACTTGGTTCCCCGCAATGCTTGTTGTCCATTGATCTCTCTCTCCAATGGGATCTGACGGCTGGGACCTTAACCCTTGCTTCCTTTTCATCGGATGACCCATGTTCACTTGTCCTCCGATCCAACGATCCTTGATCTCTCTCGATCCTACAGTGGCGATCATTCCCAGATTTGAAGGGGAACAGTCAGGATCCTTCGAACCCCTTACAATGGATCTCTAACGGTCTAACTCCCGCGTAGATTCTACAATGCCATTCCTCCTGAGATTTCCAACTTCGCGATCAGAGTTTGATCTCGACCACGAGACTCTGATCAACAGACCTGACCCATACCAGCCCGATGTTTCAACTAGAAGCTCTGATACCAAACTGTAACATCCACAACCACCCACAGGTCGGGGCATGCTACCTTCAAGCCCACCATTGGACTTCATACTCTTACCGATACCTTCTTTATTTAATAATAATGCATAAGATACAAGATTTAACAACATGCACAACAATATTGAGAAATCATGCATAATCTAAGATTTAGTTAAACAATAATTAAAATACACAGTGGAATACATTCATACATAGATAATAATATCACAACATAGAGCACTTATCTTTATAAAAAGGTGACACCAACTGGCTGCAGACCAAGGAACTTCCACCCAACTGTAGACACCACTGCTCCAAATCTCAACAGCAGTGTCACCCCCGAGCCAGGGCTATGAATCCACAAGGATGGTTCCAGAGTGTACTTGGGTTCCCAAACCAGTCAACTCTCAATCTCTCACAGGTTTCCCAACACCCACAACAATCCAAGTACCCAGTTCTCTTCTATCTAGCCTGTACCAATCAAGAGAATGGACCTCCACCTTTCTTTGCCATGCAGTCCCTCAGGCAATCCTTCTCCTTTATCTAGGGCCTCCAACACAACTGTTCCATAATCTCAATGCTGGAACTCTCACGATTCGTTGTTGTGAGAAAAACACAACACATGCCAACACATCTCAGACATGCAAGCCCTAGGTCATGGCTAGATTGCACCAGTGACCACTACAACGAACTATCCCATGGCTAATTCTTCAGCTGCTCGACTTCCTTTCCCAAGTCAAGATGCGGATGAGGATGGGTCAATGAATGGGTAAGTCCATGCATGAAAGTGCGTGAGTGAAATGAGTGAACGTACATGAAAACAACGAACAAGCCATCAGTCGAACCCCCCCATCAAACCAGAGGTGGGTTTAAGTAACTTCGTGGGGAAATCAAGAACCTCCTAGCCTTCCCCAAGAAGCTCACGTAATTGATCCCCTCCCTTAAACAAAAGGGATAATTAGAATAGGAATAAACAATTATCCACTCAAGCCCCCTCACTTGTGGAATCATAGCCCCCTATAGCTCTAGTCCTTGCCCGTCTAGCAGCCAACGATGTGTTTATTATTAATAATTATCAAAACATTACATGTCTTGGGCATACTAGCCCTTTAATAATTGTTTGAGAACTCAAGCCTCTCAACATTGTAAAAATACATTATTTAAAATGGGGGTTCAAAACCTAGGGTGTTACACATTCGCTCCATCCAGATCCCACTTGTCGACTGATGAGACCTCACCCATACCTCCCAGCCAATGCTAGGGGTACTCTTCTCCCCCCTTAGCCCCCCGATCTGCAAAGGGGCTACGCACATGATACTAGAGAATGCTAGCACCCATCTCACCTTGCAAGGTCAACCTACCACTCGTTACCCAATCTGGGTATCCCAACTCCCACAAAAGAAACTTACTCAAGATAAAATTCGGTAGTGTAACATTACACAAGCCAGATGTGATCCATACTCCACCTTCGCCATCCTTTTTATAGATTTTCTTAGTCATTAGTTTCCCAAACCCTCATTATATTCCTTTTTCATTTATTTAATTAGGAAAAACATCCTCGGTACACATGTCGCCCAATCCCCTAGTTGCATTGGGAAATCAATTTATTAATTAACTAAATTTTCCTATTTCCCTCACCCACTTAAAAGTGTTCCTAAAAACGCTCCTCGATGTCCCATTATTCCCTTACAATTCTTAAATGAGTTATGCCTTACTTAATTCCTAGTTGAGTTCATAAATAGAAAGTTCCAAAGGCTAGATGCCTTACTAAGTTAGACATCCCCCTCTTCTTTAAGTTTCCCCCTTTTTCTTTTAACTAAAAATAGATTTAGCAAGTGTAGAAAAACAACCACTTACCCTTTTAATAAATTTAATTCTCCATTATAATTTTTACTTTAATAATTAAAGTTTGAGTTTCTTTACCCCCTTCTTGTTCAATGTTTAATTATTGTTATTTTTTTTCAGAGGTTCTACTTGGACCTAGGTTTTAAATTGACTAGGCTTGGCGACAGTTCTTAAGGGAAAAATTGTTATTAAACTTATTCATCACAACATTCATTTTAAGGCCGACCAGGTCCTAAGGAGGCATAATTTTCTAGGCACTAGGTTTATTAACTTACCAGTTAAAATTGTGACATGCCCTTCAGGACGATCTACGTGCTCCAAGGGTGCCACTCACCTCTTTCAGTTTTCTTTACGTGACATGCCCTTCAATACACACTACATGCTCCAAGGGTGTCACTCACCTCTTGACTGAATTTGGTAGACGTCAGACCCCTAGAGTCAATACTTCATCAAGTGATCTTGTGGGAGACTAAGGGCCTCTAAGGAATAAGGACTTTTCCTTATTGCGCGCCCCATAGAATCATCATGAGAAACTGTCATAGTCTTCCCTCATGACATCACAGGTCTTCTCGAACTAGGTAATCATTAACCTACAGTTTGAGCCACAGCGAGAGTGCTAGTAGGCTGTGGCAGGCTGCTGCCACACCTCTCCCTCAATGTCTCTAGTTATCGTGCATGACCCCTTTACTCCAAATGTGAGTTTGGTCGACAAGCTATCATCAGCCTGCATCCATCAACGTATCATGTCAGCAATAACAATCAACATCATAATATCTAATCATATGTACATATCTCACATCAACAATATTAAAACCCTAACAGTCCACTCCCTGACTCGATCCAGATTCCAAGCGGTTTCATCAATGCCTCAACATCCTCAATGTCCAGAGTCCTACAAACTCAGGAGAAAATAGTCAATAACACCTGTCTATGTAAATACAATAAAATAACATATCATCACATCCACAATATCTCATAATCATAATCAAAACAACCAATAGTATAATGACTTAGATCACTTGCATGCAAGTGTCCTCAAAGAATAAGTTCGCTCAATGTGTGTAAGAGTGAGATGTTACATTTTGTCTTTTTCCCTTAGTTGTTGAGGGTTTTGTTTGGAAAGTTGGGGATGGCACAAAGGTAAGACTCAGCTGGAGGACCTTGGGTTTGGAATAGTGTGTATCATAAGCTTCTTGAGTTGACGATTCAAACCTTAAGGGATAGAGGTCTATTTAATCTTTCTCAAATTGCAGATCTAGCTTTCACAAATATTTGGCATTAAGAGTGGCTCTTAGTTGATTATATGGGTTTTAGAGGGAAAGAGGCATAGGTCGAATGTTCCTTTATTTCTCAATTGAAGTGAAGCCATGTAAGGCTTCACGAGAAAGAATATTTTTTGGTTTGGGTTAAAAATCCTTTAGGTGTTTATACTCCAAAGGAGGGTTATCTTTCCTTAAGTGAAGGAGGGAATAAAGAGAGATTGTTTGGTGGTGGCTGTTTGGAAATTCCATTTCCTTTCAAAATCATTTTTTTTATGTGGCTCATCCTAAACAATAAATCTCTAATGTGGGATAACCTTCAAAAAAGAAAAAGATCGGGGGAAAGGAGGTGCTCCCTTTGTAAGTTTTGTGATGTTACTAATCTTCATATGGTAATGTAGTGCTCCTATACCAAACAAGTTTGGTGGGAAATAGAATATCTAATAGGTTTATAATATCCGTGGTCTCGAAGTACAATGGAGGAAGGTTAGGAATTGGTGTGAATACAGTGGTAAAATATTATAGGTATTTTCCTTTGATTCTCTCTTGAGGTGTCTAGCTAAACAAGAGGGCTCATGTGCTTACTTTGATGGATGGGGTTATTCACGGAGATATCGGGACCCATGGGGTAGGTCAAGTACTCTTCATAAGTGGATATAATTGTCTAAAGTTTAGAGATGGTGTTAGGCTTGGCACCAACAATTATATAGAATTAAAGGCTATTAAGTCACTTTTATTGTTAGTTGGTGAAAAAGGGGTTTGTAGATATTTGGGGATTTGATTCTTATGGTTACATCAATGAAAGTTGAAAAAAATTGACAAAACTTTATTTTTCTTCCTTTCTCGAGGAGGTTTTTGGGACTTATAATTAAACCAATGGGAATTCTTATTTTGGAAATAGGATGGAGGGTGTAAGATTGGATGGTGGGGATACATACAATGGTTGTGTCATTTTTTAATCTCTATTGTTTAATAATTAAAAATTTAGTTGTTCAATTGTTAATTATGGAATTAGAGATATCTCTATGGTTGACAAATGAGAAATGTCTAGTTGGTACATGAGAAATGTTTGTTTGGATGATGAATGCCAAGAATTGGCACATGAGAGATGTCTCTATGGATAGTGATCTCTATCGACATTCACCATTCACTAATGATGGATGCACTAGTATATTTAACACTATGTAACTTAAACACTAGGCATTTCAAATGATGGAAAAAAAATTCCCTTGCTTTAATAAGAATACATCTAAAATTTTAGATGTAAGTAAAATTTCATCTTAAACTTACAAATAATTAAATGAAATGAACGCTAAACATTTCAAATGATTGAATTTTTTTTTCCCTTAATTTAATAAGAATAAATCTAAAATTTTAGATGTAAGTAAAATTTCATCTTACACTTACAAATAATTAAATTCAGATGCAAGTTTCTAAGTAAAATTTCATCTCACACTTACAAATAATTAAATTCATATGCAAGTTTATAGCTAGAGCATGGATACATGGTTTAATCAACATGTTGATGGGGTATTCACTCAGACCAAACAGAGTCTTTGATTATGTTTAATTAATGTTAATTATAATGTTTAATTTGGGAAAGTGATAGACATATTTTTTAGTTGGTCAATTAGTTTATTTGTATGTCATCATTGGATGATTGTAACTATGCTAGTTTATCATTCATGTGAGGTTTATATAAGTTGTTATCAAAAGGATCTTCAGTCTTGAGTGAGAGGTACATTTTCATAGAGTAGTTGATATATTTTGCTACCTCCTAATATTGTGTAATTTATGTCTTGGCATTTGAGAAATGTATTTTGTATTTTGTTTTAATATTAAAATGTAATTAGAAAGAGAAATTTTCACATCACAATAAAATTTTGTTTGGAATCAATAAAATTATTAATTTTTATGCTCGAAGGAAAACATTTACTACAATATTAAACAAAATATCAAAATATTAATTTTTTTATATAAATAAAATGCAAAAAAAAAATAAATAATTCTTAAAATTAATTGCACTGTGAAGGAGCACTTGCTATTAAGCATGTCTAAAGGATCGTTCCTCCCCTTCCTTTCCATTATCATCATCTTTCAATAATTTTTAACATTTATAAGCGATGATTATTTTCTTTGTTTATATATATATATATATATATATATATATATATATATATATATATAATTTTAATATGAATATTCTTATCTATATTTCCTATGCAAATTCCATACATCCAACGATTATGAAGCAAAGTGAACAGTTAGACTTGCACAAATGCTCAAATATGCAAACTAAAGCTTTACATCTATACAATTGCCCAAAGTTTAGAAGTGCTTACCTTTGTTTAAAAGGTCTTTCCAGACATAATTTTATGTCATTATTTTTCCAAATTAGTGTTTCCCACCAAATTATATTTCCAACTATCATACCCAAACTCAATCGATTCTCCATTCCAGTAGGAAAACTTTTCAAAAGTGGACAATTATCTATCTTCAAGATATAGTGTTTGGGGAGTGTTTGTTCATTCCACAGTTCATTGTGGGATAATCCAGACATATTTTTCAATAAGGGTAAGTCTTGCAAAACTAACTTCTCTAACATTTAAAATCCACTTGGCCTGTGGGAGATTCTTATTACTTATTTTATATCTATTCATTGAGGCTTTACACTTATCTATACTCATTCAAGGTTGTCTTGGAGGATATCTCACTTTATTAGATCGCCCTTTCTTGGATTTCAAAAGAGATTTCATAAAATCTAAGGAGACTCAGTTTTCATTTTCTTTGGTCAAGAAACTTGGAAAAGAAGAATGAAGAACTTCCATGGAGAAATGGGCAGAGATTGATTGTTCCAAAATGTTTAGGAGGGTGAATTTTGTAGCCAAAATCATTTGGAAACTAATCAAAGGGGAGGACTTGTGGGTTCAAAGTGTTCATCAAAAGTACATTGCTCCTAATTCTTTAGAGGATTGGATCCAAATAACTTAGAAAAATTTACATAATGTTTCAGTGATGTGGAAAGTTGTTGTTTTGGCTTTTCCCTTAGTTGGTGAGGGTTTGGTTTGGAAAGTTGGGGATGGCACAAAGGTAAGACTTGGTCGGAGGACCTTGGGTTTGGAATAGTGTGGATCATAATCTTCTTGAGTTGATGATTCAAACCTTAAGGGATAGAGGTCTATTTAATATTTCTCAAATTGCAGATCTAACTTTCACAAATATTTGGCATTAAGAGTGGCTCTTAGTTGATTATATGGGTTTTAGAGTGGAAGAGGCATATGAAGAATGTTCCTTTATTGCTCAATTGAAGTGAAGCCATGTAAGGATTCACGAGAAATAATATTTGTTGGTTTGGGTTAACACTCCTTTAGGTGTTTATACTCCAAAGGAGGCTTATCTTTTCTTAAGCGAAAGAGGGAATAGAGAGATTGTTTGGTGGTGGGTTTTAGGAAATTCCATTTCCTTTCAAAAAAAAAATTTTTTTTTATGTGGCTCCTCCTAAACAATAAATCTCTAATGTGGGATAACCTTCAAAAAATAAATAGATCGGGGCCAAGGAGTTGCTCCCTTTGTAAGTGTTGTCATGAGACTAATCTTCATATGGTAATGTAGTGCTCCTATACCAAACAAGCTAGGTGGGAAATATAAGCTATAATAGATTGATAAGATGTGTGGTCTCGAAGTACAATGGAGGAAGGTGAGGAATTGATGTGAATCCCATGGTAAAATATTATAGGGATTTTCCCTGGATTCTCTCTTGAGGTGTCTAGTTAACTAGGAGGACTCATGCACTTACTTTTATGGATGGGGTTGTTCACAGAGAGATCAAGACCCATGGGCTAGGTTGAGTTATCTTCATAAGTGGATATCATTTTCTAAAGTTTAGAGATGGTGTTAGGCTTGGCACCAACAATTATGTAGAATTAAAGGCTCTTAAGTCGCTTTTATTGTTAGTTGGTGAAAAAGGGGTTGCAGATATTTGGGGATTTGATGCTTGTGGTTAAATGGATGAAAGTTGAACAAAATTGCCAAAAATTTATTTTGCTTCCTTTATCAAGGAGGTTCTTGGGACCTATAATTAAACCAATGGGAATTATTATTTTGGAAATAGGAGGGATGGTGCAAGATTGATTAGTGGGGATACATATAATGACCGTGTCTTTTTTAATATCTATTGTTTAATAATTAAAAATTTAGTTGTTCAATTGTTAATTATGGAATTAGAGATATCTCTATGGTTCACAAATGAGAAATGTATGTTTCGATGGTGAATGCCGAGAATTGGCACATGAGAGATGTCTCTACGGATAGTGATCTCTATCAAAATTCACCATCCACTATGATGGGTGCACTAGTATATTTAACACTCTTAATTTAATCATATTTATAAAGAGATTAATTCTAAGGCTTGTTCTTTGTCAAAGTCCGGGGTTAATATGGCCACTAGTCAAGGGCATATTGTGGAGATTAGAAAGGGACAATATAATTTTTATTACCATCCTCCTTTCCATGATGTTCTCCCACATAGTTCTAGGCTCCTTTCCATGATGTTCTTCCGCATAGTTCTAGGTTGTTGTTTGAAGGTTTTCTAAGTTGAGATGCTAGTTTACTTGGATGGAATTTTGTTTAAAATTAATAGAATTTGTCACATGAAAAAATTAGTGGATAATTTGGAATAAAGCTATTTTTATATTTTTATATTTTCAAGTTAATTATGAAACTTCTCAAAATTATTATTATTTTTATTTTAGTATATATTTTTTCTTTTTGTGTAGATAAAACAAGTCAAGGCTACTCTTTCTCATTTGTTTAAATTGAAATACCTAACTATTTAATATTTAATGTTTTTAATATGTTAAAAAGATTTAATGTTTCCAATATGTTAAAAAGATTTGATTGATGCTTGAATAGGTTAGTTGTTTAAGGTTTCAATTTTGATTTGCCTTCCCATAAACAAACAACGAATGTTAATTTTCAGTTCAAGCAAATAAATTTAACCCTAAACATTTCAAATGATGGAAAAAAAAATTCTCTTAATTTAATAAGAATCTAAAATTTTAGATATAAGTAAAATTTCATATTACACTTACAAATAATTAAATGCACTGAACTAACATTAAACATTTAAAATGATTGAAAAAAAAGAGACTTTTCCCTTTAATTTATTAAGAATACATCTAAAATTTTATCTTAATTTAATAAGAATATATCTAAAATTTTAGATATAAGTAAAATTTCATATTACACTTACAAATAATTAAATGAACTGAACTAAAGCTAAACATTTAAAATGATTGAAAAAAAAGAGACTTTTCCCCTTAATTTATTAAGAATACATCTAAAATTTTATATGTAAGTAAAATTTCATCTTACACTTATAAATAATTAAATTCAGATGAAAGTTTGTAAGTAAAATTTCATCTTACATTTACAAATAATTAAATTCAGATGCAAGTTTGTAAGTAAAATTTCATCTTACATTTACAAATAATTAAATTCAGATGCAAGTTTATGGTTGGAGCGTGCATACATGGTTTGATGAACATGATGATGGGGTCTTCACTCAGATTGGATATTTGATTATGTTTAATTAGTGATGATTGTAATGTTTAATTTGGGAAAGTGATATGTATGCAATCATTGGATGATATTAACTATGTCAATAGGTTTATATAAGAAGGATCTTCAGTCTTGAGTGAGATGTACATTTTAAGAGAGAAGTTGGTATATTTTGGTGCTTCTTAATATTGTGTAATTTATGTCTTGGCATCTGAAAAATGGATTTTATATTATTTTTTTAATATTAAATTATAAATAAAAAATAAATTATGATATAATAATAAATTTTTGTTTGAAATCAATAAAATTATTAATTTTCTATGCTGAAAAAATTACTACAAAATTACACAAAATAAATGTGAAAAATAAATAAATAATTCTTAAATTAATTCCACTAGAAGCAACACTTTCTATTAAGCACTTCCTAAAGATCGTTCTTCCCCTTCCTTTCCA
>JZKD02S2323912.1:0-32505 GCA_000966675.3 Picea glauca | reverse complement strand
TAGACATAAAGCAACTAAGGAAAGTGGGTTTCCTTAGTGAGATTTTAGGATGAGATCTCACCCATTGATTAGACTTGGCTAGATCTAATCTAGGCCATTGATCTTTTAGGGTTGGTTCAAAGAGGCTAAAGAGAGGGTAAAGGTATTTCTGGAGACTCAATTCTTCACTTGTAATTTTTTGGAGAAGAGAAGAGGGGTACATTTCTTAAGGAGAAGGAGGGTGCACTTCATGAGGGTTTGAGTAAAACCCTTGAGAGCTTGAGGAGAAGATTAAGGTTGGTTTGAGCTTGCATGGAGAGCATTTCCACGGAGCCATAGCCTTTACTTTTGAGAGGGAGCATGTATATGGAGGAGGGGCACATTTATTATCCTTCATTTGCTCATTAGGAGAAAAGGACTTGTCAGATCAGGATGAGGTTTGATGCATAGGGAGAGGAGAGCTTGGGCGCTTGTTTATGTGGAGAGAGACATTCCATTTATGGCTCAGTTTATTTCTGGTGATCATTTCTACTAGGAGGGGGGTGCACATGTTGAGAGGACTGACAACTACCTGGTAGCAGATCTGCTTGGAGGATTCGAGCTCTAACAGTTTTAGTGGAGAGGCAACACATGAGAGGACATTCATGTGGAGGGATTTCTTCATTGGGTTCCAGATGAGCTAGGGCGCTTCAGTTCAGTATAGAGAGCAACAAAGGGAGAGGGAACACCACAACTTGGGCATTTCTTTCTCTGGATCTTGTGGCAAGGCTCGTGAGGAGCTTGCAATGTATACAGGTTCCATTGTATTTCATTATTTGTTGTATCTCTTACTTTAATCATCATTATATAGACAGATATCCCAAACTGGTTTTCCCCCCGGGGGGGGTTTATCCAGGGTCATGTTGACCAAAAATACCTGTGTACAAAAATGCATGCGTTAGTCTCTTAGATCTGCTTTATTTCAGCTGTAAAGATCTTTAGGTGTGTTGTACTTATTTTAGTATGCATGTGCTAACTTTTGGTTACTAAAACTACATGCTAGAGCACCTAAAATTGGAAGTGCAACTGTAACAAATCAACAAGAAGTTCTTGGACTGTTGGTTGTCCTAAAACAACAACAAACAATTTACATAACAGTTGAAACTTAGAGCCTAACTGTGGTCAAAGACAGACCCAATATGCATGCTTGATAGGACCTGAAAATCTTCAATTATTTGGAACACAGGCTTCAACTGACTGTAACTTCGAATGAATAGGTGAGAACAAAATTATTTCCATAATTGCCAAGAAAGGGACCAACTAAAATCATGCCCAAGTAATCGAGCAAGAACAATGCTCTCATCAACTTAAAACTGGAGTAAACATCATTTCCACTGAAATGTGTAGGGTTCAAAAAATTTCCATGACAGTAAGGGTAGAGACATGGGGGTGGTTCAACCAGAGGTTTTGGTAGTTGCATAGCACGGGAAGCTTACTCCACAGAGTGCTTTTCATAGTATAACAAGAATTCACAATGTGGTTATTTACTTCATGAGATTCCTATAGTAGACTACAACTTCCAGAAAACAAGTGAACCCAACACTTCTTTCAACACAACAGAGTGAGGGACCAAATAAAAACATGTGCCCAACCAAAACGATACAAACAATGCCCCCATCAAAATCTAGGTAATCAATTGTCAAGACAACTGAAAAATGTTCACCACGTTGACAGTGAGGTCATAAGAAGGCAGGCTAACAATTGAGGGTTTTTCCAAGACAAGGAACGAGATACATAAACATCCACAGGGTTGAAATATGGCACATTTATACTAGCCACAGAGACTAGTGATATCAATTTATAGGTGAGGTATTCACAAAGCCCATAGGTTAGATAGAATATGATAACTCATTTAAAAAAAGAACACAAACCTGAATACAGAGCCATGACAATGTAGGCTAAACCACAACTGTTACTCAACATTTCCCTGTGAATAATGACACACAACAAAGACCCGTGACCAACCTTTAATGCCAACAGTCTCAGAACGACAACCACATGAAACTAAGGATGCAACCATAAACACAGTTCCAAAAACATTATAAAAACTTGAGAATCACACATACCACGAGCAACCAAAGCCAACATTTTATTTAAGGGCAGAGCAATCCTCATGGATGGAAAAGTAAGAAAACAGCATACCTGTAAAAGATTGCGCGAGGAGAAAACCCAAGGCTGTATACTTCTTCCATGACCAGGCAAGGCAGAGCAACGACAACTACTAGAGCCAAAAATGCAAGAATGACTAGGGTGACTGGCTTGAGGGGAGTTTGAGTGACGTGTATTTATTGCACATCGTTTCTCCCTTCATATCCTCATTCAATTCTTAGTATGATCCAAGCCCACTAGCCAACTAACTATAACACTATATTCAAACCATTAATAACCAAATATCAAACTTGCCATATTACTTTTGCAAAGTGCGCGATAGTTTAAAGTGCGCCACCCCCTTGCCAATATCAAATTTCTTCAAATGAAAACTTGCTAGGAACACAACCCAATATGAAACTCAAACAATGGGCATAACCATAGTAGCAAGGGTCGAGATCACCCAAACCTTTGCAATGAACAATACACAATATCAACATCAAAACTGGAGTATAATTCTTTCATCCAAAAAGGCAGCGTAATCATATTTCATGAGAGATCATCAAAACCATTTAGATCCATGTTTTAATCACCCAACCACCACATATCACCATAAACATTTTAACCATGATCTAAAACAAATGAGCTGTAGAAAACTGTGTTGCTACTATCACATAGGCAAACAAAATATAAGTGTTTCTTATCCACCATAGTGCCATAAGTTAAACAAGGGGGTCCCACCTACTAGTATAATATTAATATATTTAAATAATAAAGCTTGGCAATCATTTGTGAGCATAGTATTCATCATTGTGCTTTCAAGCGTAAAAAAACTGACGACTCCACAGGGAAATCTATTTCTAACAGATTAAGAACTCAGAATGTCAAGTTTTGTAGACTAGGTGAGTCGTAGATCAAAGAATTATTTACCAGGATGATTATGCAACAGGGGAAGCGAGGCGGTTTAAGGGAAAAAATGATCTAGGACTTTGGGAATAGCTCATAAAAAGTGTTACGTATGAGGGGTCTGTTCTTGTATGCATAACATTTGATTGGTCATAGTGAAAGTGTTTATTGTTTTGAGGAGAAAAAATTCTGGTGGAGGGAAGAAAGGGGTAGTAGAAAGCAGGGATGAAAATCCAATTATCTATCTAACAGTAGTATTAGAAGCAGAAATCAATTTCAGTGATGTCTACAAGGGGGACATCATGACAACTATGTGACTTGATTGTTATTGATCAACAATACTTACAGAATAATATCGTTGTGGCGAAACTGATCGAAATTTTATTTCTGCTAAACAAAAAGAAAAACAATAGAAATGAACAACAGAAAATGAAAAACAACAAAGCAAAACCAAAACGATGAAACAAAAAAAGAAACTATAATACACCAGTGACTTCCATGCATCGTTCATCCTTCAAACTGGTTCCACATAGTGTTTCAAGTGGGAACCATTAGTACTATAGGAAAATAATCACTCTTCCAAGTATTTTAGAAGATAATAATTTGTGCCCAGGACAAAAGCGATTTTAAAAGGACCTAGCCATAATTTTTGAAACTTTGAATGTCTACCTCCGTCAGCATGGGATGAATCCTAAAGTAAGACTTTCTCATTTACTTTAAACATGAAAGATTTTGTGCTTTTGTTGAAATATTTCTTCACGGTTGTTGTCATCTCTTTATGTTTTCCAAGGAAAAGATTATTTGTTCCTCTAAAACTAACATTGCATTTATCCTTTTAGGGACATTAGAAGAACTTAATTCTTCAATCTGTAGCATCAGCCGTAGAGAAGAAAGTTCCAGTTTAGTAGGAAAAATAGCTTCTTGACCATAAACAAGCTAAAAGGGAATGCAACCTGTGCTTACCTTGGTATTAGTGTAATATTCCCAAAGGGCGTAAGTGAGGAGGGTGTGCCATTGATGAGGCTTATCTTCAATGAGCCTCTTTATGATCCTCACGAGATTTTTATTAGTAGACTTGACTTGCCCATTTCCTTGAGGGTAATAAGATGATGAGGTGAAATGTTTGACTCCCAACTTAGCTAAAATCTAAGTCAACTTAGCGGAAATGAAAGCGGGGGCGTTATCTGTAATAATTTCTAAAGGAATGCCAAATTTGGAAAAAATATTCATTTCAAGGAAAGACATTACATGTTCATCCTCTGAGTGTTTAAGTGGGACTACTTTAGTCCATTTAGTGAAATAATATGTGGCTTTCAAGATTAAAACCTGTCTTGCTGAAGACAAAGGATTAATAGGACCGATAAAATCCAGACCCCATTTCGAAAAAGGAAAATCAGGGAGGACAAGTTGAAAAGGCACGGCAGAAAGACGTTCTTTCCCAGCGAATTTTTGGCACTTGTCACAAGATTTTGAAAAGTTATAAGAATCTTGAAAAATTGAGGGCCAATAATAACCTTTTCTGATGATTTTAAAAGCAGTGATTTTAGCAGAAAAGTGACCACCTACGTGAATAACATAATCTGAAGATCCATGAGTTTCCTGTAACAATTTATGTGCTTCTTCACTATTTACACATCGAAGTAATATGCCATCGACATACCTCCTGAACAAAAAGTCTCCTAAAATAATATATCTGGAAGATTCAAGACAATGCCTTCTCCTTTGATGAGTATCTAAATCATCTAGGCATTTATGATATTGCAAGTAATACACCAGATTTTTATACCAAGGATGTTCAGCTATAGGAAAGGTTTGACTCTCAATGTAAAATAGTGTTGAAAGAGGATTATCCTGTTCATCAATTTCTTCACTTTCTTCAGCGTGTTGAGCTAAGTGAAGGGCTAAGTCTCGTCCCTTAATTGTTTTCGAAGTCACGATGGTTAAATCATGCTCCTAGATATTGGAAAACCAATGTGCAAGCTTCCCTGAAAGATAAGTCTGTGAAAGCAAAAACTTTACAGCAGGCAAAGGGACTTTTACATGAGTGTGCTTTCCTAGGATAAAGTGGCGAGATTTCTCCATACCTTTAACAAGAGAAAAAACATTTTTTTCGATACAAGAATACTTGAATTCATCATCTGATAAGATTTGACTCATGTAAGCTACTAGTTTTTCGTTATTTTGGTCATCACATTGTAAGAGAATAGCATAAATTGCTTCCTCAGTGGCATTAGTGTATATGATAAAATCTTTCTCAAAGTCCAGTTTCGCCAAAGCCGACACATAACTGATTGCCTTCTTAATCCTTACAAAATCATTTTCGACATCTTAAGTCCAAGAAAAGGAGCGATCTTGCTTTAGAAGATTATCAATTGGTTTGACCATTAAAGAAAAATTAGGAACAAATCTACAGACAAAGTTGATAATTCCCATAAAGGCTTGAACCTCCTTTTTGGAAGCGGGGACAAGAAGGTTCAGAATAGAAACGATCCTTTCGTGATCTATGCTTATTCCTGAATAAAAAAAAATATGTCCAAGGAGCTTCCCATTGGTAACGCCAAAGATAGATTTAGAAGTATTTAAAGAAATATCGAACTTTCTACATCACATGAGAAATTTTCTAAGACGACCAAAATGAGCCAATCGGTTCTTTAAATAAACAGTTAAGTCATTAAGATAAACCTAGATAATCTTACCAATCAGATCATCAAAATCTATATGCTTATCTCTTTGGAAGGTGGCATCTGCATTAGATAAGCCAAAGGACATGAGTTCATAAGAAAATGTGCCCCAACATGTAGTAAAAGTGGTTTTGTACCTATCAGTCCTTTTTACCTTGATCTGATTATAACCAGAGAAACCATTAAGTAAGGACATCATTTGTGACCCTGCAAATTGTTGCAAAATCATTTCCATGTTAGGGGAGAGGAAAATGGTCTTTTGCGCTCGCTCTATTTAATGAGAGGAAGTCAACGCACAATCGGATCTGACCAGTTGTCTTTCAAACAGGGACCAAATTGGAAACCCACTCAGAATACTTAACCGGGAAAATTATACTAGCTTTCAAAAGTTTTTCCAACTCCTTCCTAATAGTAGCTTCAAGTGCATGGTTAATGGGTCTTTATTTTTTCCTAACTGGTTTTATCCCTTCCTTGATAGGAATGGTATGTTGGATGAGAGCAGGATCAAAACCACGAAGATCCTCATATGACCAAGCAAAAACATCTTGAAATTCACGAAGTAAATCAATGAATTTCAACCTTTCTTCATTAGTACATTGGGCACCTATCTTAACATTCCTAGGGGAATTAGGTGTTCCAATGTTCAAGGAAATGGTTTCACCCACTTTCCTTTTTGTCTCCTCTTATTTATGTGTTTCTTTTTTGCCTACATCACTCTATGAAAATGAACTTTCGAGAGGAGTCAAGCCTTTCAGAATTTTGTTGTTTTTCATGGATATAATCTCCTTGGGCTTGAATGGTTTATTTTGTATGAAAACACATATGACTTCATCACTAGGGAAGACCTGCCATGACTCTACATTGTCAGGAATGTGAGGACGATATAAATATTGAAAAGTACAATCAGATCTTTGAGGCAAAAGTTGATGAGTAGGAGATGTTGCAAATACAACTAACTTGTCAGCCATTAAATTAAGTTCCCATTTAACATGAGTGATGTTAAATGATAATAAGTTCAATATAAGCATCCAAATAGATTGGGTGTATTATTTCATCAACCTGTTGCTAGGAGAGTAGATTTTATGTACAAGGTTCACAACAAGTTCAGTGTCCCCAAAAACTGTAAGGTGTCCACAACCTAAATTATAAGCATTTTCAATGCCTAGCAATAATGCTTCAAACTCGGTAACGTTATTCGTGCAAGCAAATTCTAACCTATAAGAAAAGTTGTGAATTTTACCTACATGTGAGTATAAGATAATACCAGCTCCATTACCTTCATTGGAGCATGAGCCATCAAAGTGCATGCTCCACATACCATCCTCCAGGTCAATTTGTTCTAGGGCAGTGTCACCCTCATCCACAAAGATGGAGTATACTCCTAAGTCTTCCTCGACATAGTTAACATTAGGCTATTCAATACTCTCTATGTATGGTGAGATTCTTCCTTCCCTTAGGACTATAATATTATTTCCATTCCGAGGAACAAATAAGTGTGTTCCATCAAGAGAAAGATATCCACCTATCAAGGCTTGCTAGTCTCTTCCTAAGATGACAAAATAGTTACTTACTGGCATTTTAATTACCTGGATGTTGAGGGTTGTCCTTATTTCAAGATGTGCGCACAAAACTAAAGTCATGTCTTTGATTTCACCTATAGTTGACTGTTGTAGACTGTTATAGGAGAGCATGCTTCTAGAATTTTCATTAGTACATGATAAGCCTAGCTCTTCCATGATGATTTTCAACATTACGCTTGGATTCGAACCGCCGTAAATTAGGCAACAATGGGATATTTTATCCATAATTTTTATAGAAATGAAAAATGGAGGGTTTTTTTACAGGGTGTCTAAAATTATTTATACCTACTTTATTTACAATAGAATCCTCTTCTTTAGCCTCTTTATAAAGATTGGCTATGGTGGAAGATTTTCCTTCCATCAAATTTTTGAGATGCTTTTGTTGTTCAGGGACGACAACCATGTCCAGAAGAGTAGTATCAGCCTTGATATTATCCAATTGGTTGAGAATGTTATACTTGGAAGAGGGAAGAGGGGAGGGAACTCCTTTACTGTCGGGAGTTTTGGTATCTTGTACAATGGCAGCTTGCGAAGATGAGCTCGGACTAGAAGAATTATGAGGGGGATCATATTTTCCTTTTGAAGAATAGGATTTGTTCCTAGTGTTTATGATCATGACATCTTCCAGTTCTACCCAATCTAGAACAACAATGGTGGTTTCAGGCTTTTTCCCAAAGATCTTATCTTTGGCACTCTTCTTAACCTCACAAGTACTTTCTTCGTGATTTTACTTGCAAAAGTTACACCAACTACGAGACATGATGGCTTTGGGCTGATATTTGTTTTCATTGGTATTTCTAAAAGGTGTTGAGGAAGAATATGATGCCTCGGGAGTAAGTGAAGGGACATTTCCCTTTCGTTCATATGCTATCATCCGATTTTTCATATCCTGTACAAGTTGTAGGAGGGCAGACATGTCTGTTTATTTAACTGGGTCCCCCTTAGGGAGACCTATTCTTTCTAGCTGTTCTTCATATTCTAGACAAGTATGAAGAGCAGAACCAAGATTATCAATAGCTTTTTTTTCAATCCTATGCCGATAAGAGGAAGGTAGAGCAGTAGAGTAATGCATAAATGCATCTTGGTTCTGGGGGTGAATAAGTTTGGGAATTTGATTATACAACTTGGTGAAATGAATATTGAAAGACTTAATAGTATCATCGTCCTTGTACGCAATGTTATTGTATTCCCGTAATTGTTCGGCTGGGCTCTTAGACTGCCCATAAGTTGACTTGAACCAGTAAACTAACTCTTCCCAAGTGGAAAGAATCTTGGGAGGGAGATCAAAAATTTTTGTCACTGCTTTCCCTCCGAGAGAGTTGATAAATAATCACATCCAAGTATCATTATCATTATCTCCTATATTGTGATAGGCATTAGAGAATGCTACCAAGTGTTCGTTTGTAGTGACTGTATTATTTTAGAAAAATCTAGGTAGATGCTCTTTAAATTTTGGTAAAAGACGTGTAGCAGGTGCTAGATTCAAGGGAGAGGATATGTGCCACGGGGTGGTAGTAGGATCTTCCTCGAATTTAAAATCACATACTTCTTGATGATCTTAGCAGGGTTGGTAGTAGATTGGACATGAACCCGATGGCTATACAAACTACCAATTACCGATGAGGCCTAAGGTTGAGATGATGAAGCACCTCCAGTACCACCAGAGCCACTCATAGATGCCATTTTGTAAATCATGGGTGAGGGTGAGAAAGGTGAACTAGATGAATCAGACAAATTTCTCCTTATAGTACCTTGTTGGGTTGAAATAATAGCTTTCCTCCTTCCTATTTCAATGATAGGAGTGATTTCAGGAGACAATCATTTTCTTCTCCTAGAGATGCGAGGATTTGAGGACATGAAAAAGAAGATCAAAACTTTAGGAAAAAGAGAGCTATGACTGATTTCTAGGTTGCCTTTGCCTTCCCTCCCAACGTTCGTGAATACTTATATCTTGTTCAATTATTTCCCACGAGCGTTCAAGCTCAACCAGGGTATTAGCAGTTTCTACGATATTATTGAATAAAGTTAAAGCAATGTTGGTTTGGTCTTTCAGACCATGTTCAATATTGGGTTGCCTTGTAGAAGGTATTGTCACGAGGAAAAGAAAACAATCAAAGAATAAAAAACAAAAGAAAAAATATTCAAAGTTAATCATGAATACAATCAACCAAAGAGATATGGAAGATCTCCCTAGTATGGTCGCCAAATAAATGTTGAGTAAAAGGTATGAATTACCTTACTCAATCATTTTCAGATCTTGCATGACTAGCAAAAGATAGTTGGGAATGTCACCCGGGGTTTATAGCCTCAAAATATTCTCTCAATCCACAAGTATTAATTACAAGGACTGAGGTTGATTATAGTTTAAATATGTTACAAAAATAAAATTTAAAAAAGATTCTAGAACATACGCAGATTTTGCAATAAAGTAAACATGGATATCAAAAGCGAAAAGTAACCAAGTCACGAATACACATATATGAGACATAATAGCAATACGATTTTATTTCATTTTGAGATACCAAAAGTGTTTTTCTCTTTACAAAACCCCTACAAGGGCATGGAAAAAATTCTGATTTAGAGATCCCTGATGAACACCATACAAAAAGACTCCAACAGTAAAGTAAAACTGAAATCAATAATTTGGATCATCTTGCCACAAACTGCTACCATTTTGACTCTACAAGATATCCTTTATCAGCCATGAAACTTAATTCACAAACATACAATAATACACAAACTATCAAGGATGGATCAACACCTATAAAACAAGCGTATGAAAAGTGTGGTTCAGTCTTGAACCTTGTTGTCTACAATAAGACCCTACTGTCAAGAAGAGAATAAGGCTTTGAATAAAATCAAAAATTAATGAAAACTGAAACTATCTCATATAACTAAAGAGAAAACCTTAGTCTCGCTTTCTTCTTCTATTCTCCCCTTGTCTCTTCTTCTCATTCAACTTTTATTCTTTCCAAATAAGTTGAAGTAGTTCAACTACTTTCTTTAGTTAAGTTGATTTAACTTAAATAATTAGTTTAGGAGAAATAAATAATAATAATTAGTTAAGGGTCTTAATTAATAATAACTAGGTAGGTGGGACCCCTTGTGACTCCTGTCATTTCTTCCTTTTAAATCATGAAATATAACACACAAAAGATAATCATTTTGACCATATGCCACCCTTGTAACTCCCATGAATATCTTTTAAACTGGATATTTAAATATCATAAATAATTTATATCATATCCAAAAATGAATATGTATATTCACATTATCCACATTATCCACAAAATATAAAAAATAGAGCTTGCTGTCCAAAAATGTTGAAAACCATTAAGCACTGTCCTCATCAACTGAAATCATATATAACATAATTTAAAAACCATATTTGCCACTTTGTGAGGCGGTTTTCTTTTTTTCACTATTGTTTCCCTTAGAATTTTTTGAGGTAGCCCATGGTTAATTGGACCCTTGGGGTTGTATGTCACTGATCATATGGGAGTAGTCATCCTTTAAATGAAGGCATGAAGACACATATTTCGAGGAATTGGTGGAGGGAGAAGAAGGTTAGGCAACTGCTTTTCCCCTGTCTTGCACAGGTTGGGGAATATCAATTTTCAATCTCTTACTGGCATGTGAAGACTGAACTGGTGAAACAACACCGACAATTTGGACATTGGGATTAACATGTGGTGGTAAAGGAAATGACATAGTGGGCCAACCACGATGGTGAGAGATAGGCTAGTTCACTATCTCTTTCCAACCATCATTTGAGGGAACTTTAGGCTGCAAAGACACATGTGGAGGAATGAGAATGTCAGGCATATTCTAAGGAGGCTAGAAAGGGGGTCTTTCTGGTCAAGGGTGCATTATCCCATGGCCAACCCAATTAAAGAACCCATCTTGGAACAACTGGTTCAATTATTGCGGGTCAACATCAAAATGGATAGAAAATCTAGGCCTCCTATGGCCTTGATTCCAACTTCCCTTACCTCTGTTATTTCGACCATTGTTGCCTCTACTGAAAAAGCTCATCCTGTAGCAACAATTTGTCAGTAATGAAGCTCTTAATAAACCACACATGACACTATGCTTACATGAATCAAAAGTTGGCTCAAAAATTGACACGAGATACATGCAAATCCATCCATAACAAACCATTCATTAATTTCCATTTGAACAGGGAATGATAGGGTTCATGGGAAATATGGAGGGAGTGTAGGTAGTGAAAAATGGTAGAATGATAGGGAATCCATATACAAATATTGTTCAACAATTAACCAAACAATTTTAACTGTGTATAAAAATATAAAAAAATATCAGTCACCAACCCTTGCTATGTTAATTTTTCTTCACTTCCACATAGATTGTTCTTTTAAAATTTATATCACAGAACAAGGATGTGATAAGTGAAATCAGGATCGTGGAGGGAATGTAATTAGCAAAAAATGGTAGAATGATAGGGAATCAATATGGATACTTTTCAAGTGAAACAAATCAAAACATCCTACCTTTGATGCAATCAAAATTTATCTATGTCCAAAATTTTGAAGTTTAACAAGTATTCTTTTTCCAAAACAATAATCAAACTAATGCCTTCTTTGACAATTTTCCTGCTGGCCTCTGAATTAGCTTACAGAATAATCTATTTGATATGCCCAAAATTATTTAATCACAGTAACCATTGTAACCACATTATCATTATATGACAGTCACGATGAACAACATCATAATCGCTATAAGAATACAACAGTAGCCTTTGAGCCACGATTCATAACATCGAATCCAATAATAATCCTTTAAATCCAAGAGGGTCATGCACAATGTTTCCAAACAACTCATATCCATCATTTATTTAACCACTGTTCAATGCAATCTAATCTAGACATTATCACTCTATTCGAGCCTCAAACATTTCGAACATAGGTGCCCCTTTTTTTCTTTAAATAATTAACATAATGATTGAACCAAGAAAACAAATCATTCATTATTTGGAACATAGGCTTCAACTAACTGTAACTTCGAATGAATAAGTGAGTACAAACTTCTTTCCACAATTGCCAATCAAGGGACCAACTAAAATCATGCCCAAGTAACCGAGCAAGAACAATGCTCTCATCAACTCAAAATTGGAGTAAACAATGTTTCCACTGAAATGTGTAGGGTTCAAGAAATGTCCATGACAATAAGGGTAGAGATAGCAGGGTGGTTCAACCAGAGGGTTTGGCAGTTGCATAGCATGGGAAGTTTACTCCACATAGTGCTTTTCATAGTATAATAAGAATTCACAACGTGGTTATTTAATTTATGAGCTTCCTATAGAAGACTGCAACTTCCAGAAAACAAGTGAACCTAACACTTCTTTCAACATGGCATAGCGGGGGACCAAATAAAAACCCGTGCCCAACCAAAATAATACAAAAAGTGATCCCATTGAAATTTGGTTAAGCAATTGTCAAGAGAACTGTATAATGTTCACCATGCAACAATGACAGTGAGGTCATAAAAAGGCAGGCTAACAATTGAGGGTTTTGCCAGGATAAGGCACGAGATACATAAACAACCACAGGGTCGAAATATGGCATGGGTATACTAGCCACAGAGATCAGTAATATCAATTTATAGGTGAGGCATTCACAAATCCCAGAGGTTAGACAAATTGGGATAACCCATTTCAACAAAGAAGTTAAACCTAAATACAAAACCATGACAATGTAGGCTAAACCACAACTGTTACTCAACATTTCCCTACGAATAATTACACACATCAAGAACCTGCGACCAACCTTTAATGCCAACAATATCAGAATGACAACCACAGGAAACCAAGGATGCAACCATAAACACACAGTTCCAAACACATCATAACAACTTGAGAATCACACAGACCATGAGAAACCAGAGCCAACATTTGATTTAAGGGCAGAACAATCCTCATGGATGAAAAAGTCAGAAAACATCATACCTGTAAAAGATTGCGCAAGAGGAAAACCCAAGGTTGTATACTTCTTCCATGACCGGGCAAGGTAGAGCAACAACAACTACCAAAGCCAAAAATGCAAGAATGACTAGGGTGACGGGCTCGAGGGGAGTTTGAGTGACGTGCATTTACTGCATGCCACTTCTCCCCTAAGATCCTCATTTAATTCTTAGTATGAGCCAAGCCCACTAGCCAACTCACCATAACACTATATTCAAACCATTAATAACCAAATATCAAACTTTCCATATTACTTTTGCAAAGTGCACGATAGTCCAAAGTGAGCCACCCCCTTTCCAATATCAAATTTCTTCAAATGAAAACTTGCTAGGAACTCAACCTAATATGTAACTCAAACAATGCGCATAACCATAGTAGAAAGGGTCGAGATCACCCAAACCTTTGCAATGAACAATACACAATATCAACATCAAAACTGGAGTATAATTATTTCATCTAAAAAGGTAGCATAATCATATTTCATAATAGATCATCAAAACCATTTAGCTCCATGTTTTAATCACCCAACCACCACATATCACCATAAAATTTTTAACCATGATATGAAACAAATGAGCTGTAGAAAACTGTGTTGCTACCATCACATAGGCAAACAAAATATAAGTATTGCTTATCCACCATAGTGCCATAAGTTAAACAAGGGGGTCCCACCTACTAGTATATTATTAATATAGTTAAATAATAAAGCGTGGAAATCATTTGTGAGCATAGTATTCATAATTGTGCTTTCAAGCATCAACGCCATCTATAAAGTCTATAGACATGTCAATCCAAATAGAAGATGGAATGGGTAATGGTTGTAGAGCTCTTGGTATCTTGACAATTTCACCTTTATTGTGTTGGAAAATATCACATTCGATGAAAAAGATAAGGGTGTCCTTCTTCATGCCTTCCTAGAAAAAGGAATAGCGAGCACGAGCATATGTCTTTTGGAAGCCAGAGTGACCAGGGAGAGAAATCCTTATACCATAGGATATTGTCTTACCAAGTGTAGCTGGGGGGCAGGTTAGGGTCCTCTTGAAGTTGCTAAATGACATGTGATATAGTGGGGTGGGTTAGACACTCTTGTCGAACTTCCTCAATCAAAGTAGGAAAAGGTAACGATAAGGCAAAAAGGGAACCTTCGTCCTCATTTTGACTTGACAATGCATCAACCATGACATTGTATTTTCCTTTTTTATATATGATCTCATAGTCATAGCCCAACATTTTTTTCAACCACTTATTCTAAATTTTTTTTTTGCTATGGTGATTGATTTTGATCTGAAAATGACGTCCTAAGAGATATGGCTGCCAAGTGTGCACAATATGGAGAATGACCATCATTTCCTTTTCATATGTAGACTTTACCAAATTACGACCACTCAAAGCCTGGCTAGTGAAATCCAAAGGTCTACTTTCTTGTGTAGAATTGCACCAATACCAGTGTCGAAATCATCAGATTCCACAACAAAATTTTTGTTGAAATCGAGGGCTGCTAATACTGGGGTAGTGCACACGACCTGCTTTAAATTTGTGAAGGATTGTTTTGATGCAGGTGTCCAATGAAATGCATTCTTCTTAAGAAGGTCTTTCAATCACCGGACAATTTTTCCATAATGGTGGACACATTTTCGATAATAGCTTGTGAGGCCTAGGAAACCCTGAAGAAATTTCAAGGTCATGGGTCTCAACCAATCCTGCATGGCTTGAATATTTTTGGGGTCCATTCTTACCTCATCACGACCCANTTAGGATGAGATCTCACCCATTGATTAGACTTGGCTAGATCTAATCTAGGCCATTGATCTTTTAGGGTTGGCTCAAAGAGGCTAAAGAGAGGGTAAAGGTATTTCTGGAGACTCAATTCTTCACTTGTAATTTTTTGGAGAAGAGAAGAGGGGTGCATTTCTTAAGGAGAAGGAGGGCGCACTTCATGAGGGTTTGAGTAAAACCCTTGAGAGCTTGAGGAGAAGATTAAGGTTGGTTTGAGCTTGCATGGAGAGCATTTCCATGGAGCCATAGCCTTTACTTTTGAGAGGGAGCATGTATATGGAGGAGGGGCACATTTATTATCCTTCATTTGCTCATTAGGAGAAAAGGACTTGTCAGATCAGGATGAGGTCTGATGCATAGGGAGAGGAGAGCTTGGGCGCTTGTTTATGTGGAGAGAGACATTCCATTTATGGCTCAGTTTATTTCTGGTGATCATTTCTACTAGGAGGGGGGTGCACATGTTGAGAGGACTGACAACTACCTGGTAGCAGATATGCTTGGAGGATTCGAGCTCTAACAGTTTCAGTGGAGAGGCAACACATGAGAGGACATTCATGTGGAGGGATTTCTTCATTGGGTTCTAGATGAGCTAGGGCGCTTCATTTCAGTATAGAGAGCAACAAAGGGAGAGGGAACACCACAACTTGGGCATTTCTTTCTCTAGATCTTGTGGCAAGGCTCGTGAGGAGCTTGCAATGTATACATGTTCCATTGTATTTCATTACTTGTTGTATCTCTTACTTTAATCATCATTATATAGACAGATATCCCAAACTAGTTTTCCCCGGGGGGGTTTATCCAGGGTCATGTTGACCAAAAATACCTGTGTACAAAAATGCATGCGTTAGTCTCTTAGATCTGCTTTATTTCAGCTGTAAAGATCTTTAGGTGTGTTGTACTTATTTTAGTATGCATGTGCTAACTTTTGGTTACTAAAACTACATGCTAGAGCACCTAAAATTGGAAGTGCAACCGTAACAAATCAACAAGAAGTTCTTGGACTGTTGGTTGTCCTAAAACAACAACAAACAATTTACATAACAGTTGAAACTTAGAGCCTAACTGTGGTCAAAGACAGACCCAATAGGCATGCTTGATAGGACCTGAAAATCTTCAATTATTTGGAACACAGGCTTCAACTGACTGTAACTTCGAATGAATAGGTGAGAACAAAATTATTTCCATAATTGCCAAGAAAGGGACCAACTAAAATCATGCCCAAGTAATCGAGCAAGAACAATGCTCTCATCAACTTAAAACTGGAGTAAACATCATTTCCACTGAAATGTGTAGGGTTCAAAAAATTTCCATGACAGTAAGGGTAGAGACATGGGGGTGGTTCAACCAGAGGTTTTGGTAGTTGCATAGCACGGGAAGCTTACTCCACAGAGTGCTTTTCATAGTATAACAAGAATTCACAATGTGGTTATTTACTTCATGAGATTCCTATAGTAGACTACAACTTCCAGAAAACAAGTGAACCCAACACTTCTTTCAACACAACAGAGTGAGGGACCAAATAAAAACATGTGCCCAACCAAAACGATACAAACAATGCCCCCATCAAAATCTAGGTAATCAATTGTCAAGACAACTGAAAAATGTTCACCACGTTGACAGTGAGGTCATAAGAAGGCAGGCTAACAATTGAGGGTTTTTCCAAGACAAGGAACGAGATACATAAACATCCACAGGGTTGAAATATGGCACATTTATACTAGCCACAGAGACTAGTGATATCAATTTATAGGTGAGGTATTCACAAAGCCCATAGGTTAGATAGAATATGATAACTCATTTAAAAAAAGAACACAAACCTGAATACAGAGCCATGACAATGTAGGCTAAACCACAACTGTTACTCAACATTTCCCTGTGAATAATGACACACAACAAAGACCCGTGACCAACCTTTAATGCCAACAGTCTCAGAACGACAACCACATGAAACTAAGGATGCAACCATAAACACAGTTCCAAAAACATTATAAAAACTTGAGAATCACACATACCACGAGCAACCAAAGCCAACATTTTATTTAAGGGCAGAGCAATCCTCATGGATGGAAAAGTAAGAAAACAGCATACCTGTAAAAGATTGCGCGAGGAGAAAACCCAAGGCTGTATACTTCTTCCATGACCAGGCAAGGCAGAGCAACGACAACTACTAGAGCCAAAAATGCAAGAATGACTAGGGTGACTGGCTTGAGGGGAGTTTGAGTGACGTGTATTTATTGCACATCGTTTCTCCCTTCATATCCTCATTCAATTCTTAGTATGATCCAAGCCCACTAGCCAACTAACTATAACACTATATTCAAACCATTAATAACCAAATATCAAACTTGCCATATTACTTTTGCAAAGTGCGCGATAGTTTAAAGTGCGCCACCCCCTTGCCAATATCAAATTTCTTCAAATGAAAACTTGCTAGGAACACAACCCAATATGAAACTCAAACAATGGGCATAACCATAGTAGCAAGGGTCGAGATCACCCAAACCTTTGCAATGAACAATACACAATATCAACATCAAAACTGGAGTATAATTCTTTCATCCAAAAAGGCAGCGTAATCATATTTCATGAGAGATCATCAAAACCATTTAGATCCATGTTTTAATCACCCAACCACCACATATCACCATAAACATTTTAACCATGATCTAAAACAAATGAGCTGTAGAAAACTGTGTTGCTACTATCACATAGGCAAACAAAATATAAGTGTTTCTTATCCACCATAGTGCCATAAGTTAAACAAGGGGGTCCCACCTACTAGTATAATATTAATATATTTAAATAATAAAGCTTGGCAATCATTTGTGAGCATAGTATTCATCATTGTGCTTTCAAGCGTAAAAAAACTGACGACTCCACAGGGAAATCTATTTCTAACAGATTAAGAACTCAGAATGTCAAGTTTTGTAGACTAGGTGAGTCGTAGATCAAAGAATTATTTACCAGGATGATTATGCAACAGGGGAAGCGAGGCGGTTTAAGGGAAAAAATGATCTAGGACTTTGGGAATAGCTCATAAAAAGTGTTACGTATGAGGGGTCTGTTCTTGTATGCATAACATTTGATTGGTCATAGTGAAAGTGTTTATTGTTTTGAGGAGAAAAAATTCTGGTGGAGGGAAGAAAGGGGTAGTAGAAAGCAGGGATGAAAATCCAATTATCTATCTAACAGTAGTATTAGAAGCAGAAATCAATTTCAGTGATGTCTACAAGGGGGACATCATGACAACTATGTGACTTGATTGTTATTGATCAACAATACTTACAGAATAATATCGTTGTGGCGAAACTGATCGAAATTTTATTTCTGCTAAACAAAAAGAAAAACAATAGAAATGAACAACAGAAAATGAAAAACAACAAAGCAAAACCAAAACGATGAAACAAAAAAAGAAACTATAATACACCAGTGACTTCCATGCATCGTTCATCCTTCAAACTGGTTCCACATAGTGTTTCAAGTGGGAACCATTAGTACTATAGGAAAATAATCACTCTTCCAAGTATTTTAGAAGATAATAATTTGTGCCCAGGACAAAAGCGATTTTAAAAGGACCTAGCCATAATTTTTGAAACTTTGAATGTCTACCTCCGTCAGCATGGGATGAATCCTAAAGTAAGACTTTCTCATTTACTTTAAACATGAAAGATTTTGTGCTTTTGTTGAAATATTTCTTCACGGTTGTTGTCATCTCTTTATGTTTTCCAAGGAAAAGATTATTTGTTCCTCTAAAACTAACATTGCATTTATCCTTTTAGGGACATTAGAAGAACTTAATTCTTCAATCTGTAGCATCAGCCGTAGAGAAGAAAGTTCCAGTTTAGTAGGAAAAATAGCTTCTTGACCATAAACAAGCTAAAAGGGAATGCAACCTGTGCTTACCTTGGTATTAGTGTAATATTCCCAAAGGGCGTAAGTGAGGAGGGTGTGCCATTGATGAGGCTTATCTTCAATGAGCCTCTTTATGATCCTCACGAGATTTTTATTAGTAGACTTGACTTGCCCATTTCCTTGAGGGTAATAAGATGATGAGGTGAAATGTTTGACTCCCAACTTAGCTAAAATCTAAGTCAACTTAGCGGAAATGAAAGCGGGGGCGTTATCTGTAATAATTTCTAAAGGAATGCCAAATTTGGAAAAAATATTCATTTCAAGGAAAGACATTACATGTTCATCCTCTGAGTGTTTAAGTGGGACTACTTTAGTCCATTTAGTGAAATAATATGTGGCTTTCAAGATTAAAACCTGTCTTGCTGAAGACAAAGGATTAATAGGACCGATAAAATCCAGACCCCATTTCGAAAAAGGAAAATCAGGGAGGACAAGTTGAAAAGGCACGGCAGAAAGACGTTCTTTCCCAGCGAATTTTTGGCACTTGTCACAAGATTTTGAAAAGTTATAAGAATCTTGAAAAATTGAGGGCCAATAATAACCTTTTCTGATGATTTTAAAAGCAGTGATTTTAGCAGAAAAGTGACCACCTACGTGAATAACATAATCTGAAGATCCATGAGTTTCCTGTAACAATTTATGTGCTTCTTCACTATTTACACATCGAAGTAATATGCCATCGACATACCTCCTGAACAAAAAGTCTCCTAAAATAATATATCTGGAAGATTCAAGACAATGCCTTCTCCTTTGATGAGTATCTAAATCATCTAGGCATTTATGATATTGCAAGTAATACACCAGATTTTTATACCAAGGATGTTCAGCTATAGGAAAGGTTTGACTCTCAATGTAAAATAGTGTTGAAAGAGGATTATCCTGTTCATCAATTTCTTCACTTTCTTCAGCGTGTTGAGCTAAGTGAAGGGCTAAGTCTCGTCCCTTAATTGTTTTCGAAGTCACGATGGTTAAATCATGCTCCTAGATATTGGAAAACCAATGTGCAAGCTTCCCTGAAAGATAAGTCTGTGAAAGCAAAAACTTTACAGCAGGCAAAGGGACTTTTACATGAGTGTGCTTTCCTAGGATAAAGTGGCGAGATTTCTCCATACCTTTAACAAGAGAAAAAACATTTTTTTCGATACAAGAATACTTGAATTCATCATCTGATAAGATTTGACTCATGTAAGCTACTAGTTTTTCGTTATTTTGGTCATCACATTGTAAGAGAATAGCATAAATTGCTTCCTCAGTGGCATTAGTGTATATGATAAAATCTTTCTCAAAGTCCAGTTTCGCCAAAGCCGACACATAACTGATTGCCTTCTTAATCCTTACAAAATCATTTTCGACATCTTAAGTCCAAGAAAAGGAGCGATCTTGCTTTAGAAGATTATCAATTGGTTTGACCATTAAAGAAAAATTAGGAACAAATCTACAGACAAAGTTGATAATTCCCATAAAGGCTTGAACCTCCTTTTTGGAAGCGGGGACAAGAAGGTTCAGAATAGAAACGATCCTTTCGTGATCTATGCTTATTCCTGAATAAAAAAAAATATGTCCAAGGAGCTTCCCATTGGTAACGCCAAAGATAGATTTAGAAGTATTTAAAGAAATATCGAACTTTCTACATCACATGAGAAATTTTCTAAGACGACCAAAATGAGCCAATCGGTTCTTTAAATAAACAGTTAAGTCATTAAGATAAACCTAGATAATCTTACCAATCAGATCATCAAAATCTATATGCTTATCTCTTTGGAAGGTGGCATCTGCATTAGATAAGCCAAAGGACATGAGTTCATAAGAAAATGTGCCCCAACATGTAGTAAAAGTGGTTTTGTACCTATCAGTCCTTTTTACCTTGATCTGATTATAACCAGAGAAACCATTAAGTAAGGACATCATTTGTGACCCTGCAAATTGTTGCAAAATCATTTCCATGTTAGGGGAGAGGAAAATGGTCTTTTGCGCTCGCTCTATTTAATGAGAGGAAGTCAACGCACAATCGGATCTGACCAGTTGTCTTTCAAACAGGGACCAAATTGGAAACCCACTCAGAATACTTAACCGGGAAAATTATACTAGCTTTCAAAAGTTTTTCCAACTCCTTCCTAATAGTAGCTTCAAGTGCATGGTTAATGGGTCTTTATTTTTTCCTAACTGGTTTTATCCCTTCCTTGATAGGAATGGTATGTTGGATGAGAGCAGGATCAAAACCACGAAGATCCTCATATGACCAAGCAAAAACATCTTGAAATTCACGAAGTAAATCAATGAATTTCAACCTTTCTTCATTAGTACATTGGGCACCTATCTTAACATTCCTAGGGGAATTAGGTGTTCCAATGTTCAAGGAAATGGTTTCACCCACTTTCCTTTTTGTCTCCTCTTATTTATGTGTTTCTTTTTTGCCTACATCACTCTATGAAAATGAACTTTCGAGAGGAGTCAAGCCTTTCAGAATTTTGTTGTTTTTCATGGATATAATCTCCTTGGGCTTGAATGGTTTATTTTGTATGAAAACACATATGACTTCATCACTAGGGAAGACCTGCCATGACTCTACATTGTCAGGAATGTGAGGACGATATAAATATTGAAAAGTACAATCAGATCTTTGAGGCAAAAGTTGATGAGTAGGAGATGTTGCAAATACAACTAACTTGTCAGCCATTAAATTAAGTTCCCATTTAACATGAGTGATGTTAAATGATAATAAGTTCAATATAAGCATCCAAATAGATTGGGTGTATTATTTCATCAACCTGTTGCTAGGAGAGTAGATTTTATGTACAAGGTTCACAACAAGTTCAGTGTCCCCAAAAACTGTAAGGTGTCCACAACCTAAATTATAAGCATTTTCAATGCCTAGCAATAATGCTTCAAACTCGGTAACGTTATTCGTGCAAGCAAATTCTAACCTATAAGAAAAGTTGTGAATTTTACCTACATGTGAGTATAAGATAATACCAGCTCCATTACCTTCATTGGAGCATGAGCCATCAAAGTGCATGCTCCACATACCATCCTCCAGGTCAATTTGTTCTAGGGCAGTGTCACCCTCATCCACAAAGATGGAGTATACTCCTAAGTCTTCCTCGACATAGTTAACATTAGGCTATTCAATACTCTCTATGTATGGTGAGATTCTTCCTTCCCTTAGGACTATAATATTATTTCCATTCCGAGGAACAAATAAGTGTGTTCCATCAAGAGAAAGATATCCACCTATCAAGGCTTGCTAGTCTCTTCCTAAGATGACAAAATAGTTACTTACTGGCATTTTAATTACCTGGATGTTGAGGGTTGTCCTTATTTCAAGATGTGCGCACAAAACTAAAGTCATGTCTTTGATTTCACCTATAGTTGACTGTTGTAGACTGTTATAGGAGAGCATGCTTCTAGAATTTTCATTAGTACATGATAAGCCTAGCTCTTCCATGATGATTTTCAACATTACGCTTGGATTCGAACCGCCGTAAATTAGGCAACAATGGGATATTTTATCCATAATTTTTATAGAAATGAAAAATGGAGGGTTTTTTTACAGGGTGTCTAAAATTATTTATACCTACTTTATTTACAATAGAATCCTCTTCTTTAGCCTCTTTATAAAGATTGGCTATGGTGGAAGATTTTCCTTCCATCAAATTTTTGAGATGCTTTTGTTGTTCAGGGACGACAACCATGTCCAGAAGAGTAGTATCAGCCTTGATATTATCCAATTGGTTGAGAATGTTATACTTGGAAGAGGGAAGAGGGGAGGGAACTCCTTTACTGTCGGGAGTTTTGGTATCTTGTACAATGGCAGCTTGCGAAGATGAGCTCGGACTAGAAGAATTATGAGGGGGATCATATTTTCCTTTTGAAGAATAGGATTTGTTCCTAGTGTTTATGATCATGACATCTTCCAGTTCTACCCAATCTAGAACAACAATGGTGGTTTCAGGCTTTTTCCCAAAGATCTTATCTTTGGCACTCTTCTTAACCTCACAAGTACTTTCTTCGTGATTTTACTTGCAAAAGTTACACCAACTACGAGACATGATGGCTTTGGGCTGATATTTGTTTTCATTGGTATTTCTAAAAGGTGTTGAGGAAGAATATGATGCCTCGGGAGTAAGTGAAGGGACATTTCCCTTTCGTTCATATGCTATCATCCGATTTTTCATATCCTGTACAAGTTGTAGGAGGGCAGACATGTCTGTTTATTTAACTGGGTCCCCCTTAGGGAGACCTATTCTTTCTAGCTGTTCTTCATATTCTAGACAAGTATGAAGAGCAGAACCAAGATTATCAATAGCTTTTTTTTCAATCCTATGCCGATAAGAGGAAGGTAGAGCAGTAGAGTAATGCATAAATGCATCTTGGTTCTGGGGGTGAATAAGTTTGGGAATTTGATTATACAACTTGGTGAAATGAATATTGAAAGACTTAATAGTATCATCGTCCTTGTACGCAATGTTATTGTATTCCCGTAATTGTTCGGCTGGGCTCTTAGACTGCCCATAAGTTGACTTGAACCAGTAAACTAACTCTTCCCAAGTGGAAAGAATCTTGGGAGGGAGATCAAAAATTTTTGTCACTGCTTTCCCTCCGAGAGAGTTGATAAATAATCACATCCAAGTATCATTATCATTATCTCCTATATTGTGATAGGCATTAGAGAATGCTACCAAGTGTTCGTTTGTAGTGACTGTATTATTTTAGAAAAATCTAGGTAGATGCTCTTTAAATTTTGGTAAAAGACGTGTAGCAGGTGCTAGATTCAAGGGAGAGGATATGTGCCACGGGGTGGTAGTAGGATCTTCCTCGAATTTAAAATCACATACTTCTTGATGATCTTAGCAGGGTTGGTAGTAGATTGGACATGAACCCGATGGCTATACAAACTACCAATTACCGATGAGGCCTAAGGTTGAGATGATGAAGCACCTCCAGTACCACCAGAGCCACTCATAGATGCCATTTTGTAAATCATGGGTGAGGGTGAGAAAGGTGAACTAGATGAATCAGACAAATTTCTCCTTATAGTACCTTGTTGGGTTGAAATAATAGCTTTCCTCCTTCCTATTTCAATGATAGGAGTGATTTCAGGAGACAATCATTTTCTTCTCCTAGAGATGCGAGGATTTGAGGACATGAAAAAGAAGATCAAAACTTTAGGAAAAAGAGAGCTATGACTGATTTCTAGGTTGCCTTTGCCTTCCCTCCCAACGTTCGTGAATACTTATATCTTGTTCAATTATTTCCCACGAGCGTTCAAGCTCAACCAGGGTATTAGCAGTTTCTACGATATTATTGAATAAAGTTAAAGCAATGTTGGTTTGGTCTTTCAGACCATGTTCAATATTGGGTTGCCTTGTAGAAGGTATTGTCACGAGGAAAAGAAAACAATCAAAGAATAAAAAACAAAAGAAAAAATATTCAAAGTTAATCATGAATACAATCAACCAAAGAGATATGGAAGATCTCCCTAGTATGGTCGCCAAATAAATGTTGAGTAAAAGGTATGAATTACCTTACTCAATCATTTTCAGATCTTGCATGACTAGCAAAAGATAGTTGGGAATGTCACCCGGGGTTTATAGCCTCAAAATATTCTCTCAATCCACAAGTATTAATTACAAGGACTGAGGTTGATTATAGTTTAAATATGTTACAAAAATAAAATTTAAAAAAGATTCTAGAACATACGCAGATTTTGCAATAAAGTAAACATGGATATCAAAAGCGAAAAGTAACCAAGTCACGAATACACATATATGAGACATAATAGCAATACGATTTTATTTCATTTTGAGATACCAAAAGTGTTTTTCTCTTTACAAAACCCCTACAAGGGCATGGAAAAAATTCTGATTTAGAGATCCCTGATGAACACCATACAAAAAGACTCCAACAGTAAAGTAAAACTGAAATCAATAATTTGGATCATCTTGCCACAAACTGCTACCATTTTGACTCTACAAGATATCCTTTATCAGCCATGAAACTTAATTCACAAACATACAATAATACACAAACTATCAAGGATGGATCAACACCTATAAAACAAGCGTATGAAAAGTGTGGTTCAGTCTTGAACCTTGTTGTCTACAATAAGACCCTACTGTCAAGAAGAGAATAAGGCTTTGAATAAAATCAAAAATTAATGAAAACTGAAACTATCTCATATAACTAAAGAGAAAACCTTAGTCTCGCTTTCTTCTTCTATTCTCCCCTTGTCTCTTCTTCTCATTCAACTTTTATTCTTTCCAAATAAGTTGAAGTAGTTCAACTACTTTCTTTAGTTAAGTTGATTTAACTTAAATAATTAGTTTAGGAGAAATAAATAATAATAATTAGTTAAGGGTCTTAATTAATAATAACTAGGTAGGTGGGACCCCTTGTGACTCCTGTCATTTCTTCCTTTTAAATCATGAAATATAACACACAAAAGATAATCATTTTGACCATATGCCACCCTTGTAACTCCCATGAATATCTTTTAAACTGGATATTTAAATATCATAAATAATTTATATCATATCCAAAAATGAATATGTATATTCACATTATCCACATTATCCACAAAATATAAAAAATAGAGCTTGCTGTCCAAAAATGTTGAAAACCATTAAGCACTGTCCTCATCAACTGAAATCATATATAACATAATTTAAAAACCATATTTGCCACTTTGTGAGGCGGTTTTCTTTTTTTCACTATTGTTTCCCTTAGAATTTTTTGAGGTAGCCCATGGTTAATTGGACCCTTGGGGTTGTATGTCACTGATCATATGGGAGTAGTCATCCTTTAAATGAAGGCATGAAGACACATATTTCGAGGAATTGGTGGAGGGAGAAGAAGGTTAGGCAACTGCTTTTCCCCTGTCTTGCACAGGTTGGGGAATATCAATTTTCAATCTCTTACTGGCATGTGAAGACTGAACTGGTGAAACAACACCGACAATTTGGACATTGGGATTAACATGTGGTGGTAAAGGAAATGACATAGTGGGCCAACCACGATGGTGAGAGATAGGCTAGTTCACTATCTCTTTCCAACCATCATTTGAGGGAACTTTAGGCTGCAAAGACACATGTGGAGGAATGAGAATGTCAGGCATATTCTAAGGAGGCTAGAAAGGGGGTCTTTCTGGTCAAGGGTGCATTATCCCATGGCCAACCCAATTAAAGAACCCATCTTGGAACAACTGGTTCAATTATTGCGGGTCAACATCAAAATGGATAGAAAATCTAGGCCTCCTATGGCCTTGATTCCAACTTCCCTTACCTCTGTTATTTCGACCATTGTTGCCTCTACTGAAAAAGCTCATCCTGTAGCAACAATTTGTCAGTAATGAAGCTCTTAATAAACCACACATGACACTATGCTTACATGAATCAAAAGTTGGCTCAAAAATTGACACGAGATACATGCAAATCCATCCATAACAAACCATTCATTAATTTCCATTTGAACAGGGAATGATAGGGTTCATGGGAAATATGGAGGGAGTGTAGGTAGTGAAAAATGGTAGAATGATAGGGAATCCATATACAAATATTGTTCAACAATTAACCAAACAATTTTAACTGTGTATAAAAATATAAAAAAATATCAGTCACCAACCCTTGCTATGTTAATTTTTCTTCACTTCCACATAGATTGTTCTTTTAAAATTTATATCACAGAACAAGGATGTGATAAGTGAAATCAGGATCGTGGAGGGAATGTAATTAGCAAAAAATGGTAGAATGATAGGGAATCAATATGGATACTTTTCAAGTGAAACAAATCAAAACATCCTACCTTTGATGCAATCAAAATTTATCTATGTCCAAAATTTTGAAGTTTAACAAGTATTCTTTTTCCAAAACAATAATCAAACTAATGCCTTCTTTGACAATTTTCCTGCTGGCCTCTGAATTAGCTTACAGAATAATCTATTTGATATGCCCAAAATTATTTAATCACAGTAACCATTGTAACCACATTATCATTATATGACAGTCACGATGAACAACATCATAATCGCTATAAGAATACAACAGTAGCCTTTGAGCCACGATTCATAACATCGAATCCAATAATAATCCTTTAAATCCAAGAGGGTCATGCACAATGTTTCCAAACAACTCATATCCATCATTTATTTAACCACTGTTCAATGCAATCTAATCTAGACATTATCACTCTATTCGAGCCTCAAACATTTCGAACATAGGTGCCCCTTTTTTTCTTTAAATAATTAACATAATGATTGAACCAAGAAAACAAATCATTCATTATTTGGAACATAGGCTTCAACTAACTGTAACTTCGAATGAATAAGTGAGTACAAACTTCTTTCCACAATTGCCAATCAAGGGACCAACTAAAATCATGCCCAAGTAACCGAGCAAGAACAATGCTCTCATCAACTCAAAATTGGAGTAAACAATGTTTCCACTGAAATGTGTAGGGTTCAAGAAATGTCCATGACAATAAGGGTAGAGATAGCAGGGTGGTTCAACCAGAGGGTTTGGCAGTTGCATAGCATGGGAAGTTTACTCCACATAGTGCTTTTCATAGTATAATAAGAATTCACAACGTGGTTATTTAATTTATGAGCTTCCTATAGAAGACTGCAACTTCCAGAAAACAAGTGAACCTAACACTTCTTTCAACATGGCATAGCGGGGGACCAAATAAAAACCCGTGCCCAACCAAAATAATACAAAAAGTGATCCCATTGAAATTTGGTTAAGCAATTGTCAAGAGAACTGTATAATGTTCACCATGCAACAATGACAGTGAGGTCATAAAAAGGCAGGCTAACAATTGAGGGTTTTGCCAGGATAAGGCACGAGATACATAAACAACCACAGGGTCGAAATATGGCATGGGTATACTAGCCACAGAGATCAGTAATATCAATTTATAGGTGAGGCATTCACAAATCCCAGAGGTTAGACAAATTGGGATAACCCATTTCAACAAAGAAGTTAAACCTAAATACAAAACCATGACAATGTAGGCTAAACCACAACTGTTACTCAACATTTCCCTACGAATAATTACACACATCAAGAACCTGCGACCAACCTTTAATGCCAACAATATCAGAATGACAACCACAGGAAACCAAGGATGCAACCATAAACACACAGTTCCAAACACATCATAACAACTTGAGAATCACACAGACCATGAGAAACCAGAGCCAACATTTGATTTAAGGGCAGAACAATCCTCATGGATGAAAAAGTCAGAAAACATCATACCTGTAAAAGATTGCGCAAGAGGAAAACCCAAGGTTGTATACTTCTTCCATGACCGGGCAAGGTAGAGCAACAACAACTACCAAAGCCAAAAATGCAAGAATGACTAGGGTGACGGGCTCGAGGGGAGTTTGAGTGACGTGCATTTACTGCATGCCACTTCTCCCCTAAGATCCTCATTTAATTCTTAGTATGAGCCAAGCCCACTAGCCAACTCACCATAACACTATATTCAAACCATTAATAACCAAATATCAAACTTTCCATATTACTTTTGCAAAGTGCACGATAGTCCAAAGTGAGCCACCCCCTTTCCAATATCAAATTTCTTCAAATGAAAACTTGCTAGGAACTCAACCTAATATGTAACTCAAACAATGCGCATAACCATAGTAGAAAGGGTCGAGATCACCCAAACCTTTGCAATGAACAATACACAATATCAACATCAAAACTGGAGTATAATTATTTCATCTAAAAAGGTAGCATAATCATATTTCATAATAGATCATCAAAACCATTTAGCTCCATGTTTTAATCACCCAACCACCACATATCACCATAAAATTTTTAACCATGATATGAAACAAATGAGCTGTAGAAAACTGTGTTGCTACCATCACATAGGCAAACAAAATATAAGTATTGCTTATCCACCATAGTGCCATAAGTTAAACAAGGGGGTCCCACCTACTAGTATATTATTAATATAGTTAAATAATAAAGCGTGGAAATCATTTGTGAGCATAGTATTCATAATTGTGCTTTCAAGCATCAACGCCATCTATAAAGTCTATAGACATGTCAATCCAAATAGAAGATGGAATGGGTAATGGTTGTAGAGCTCTTGGTATCTTGACAATTTCACCTTTATTGTGTTGGAAAATATCACATTCGATGAAAAAGATAAGGGTGTCCTTCTTCATGCCTTCCTAGAAAAAGGAATAGCGAGCACGAGCATATGTCTTTTGGAAGCCAGAGTGACCAGGGAGAGAAATCCTTATACCATAGGATATTGTCTTACCAAGTGTAGCTGGGGGGCAGGTTAGGGTCCTCTTGAAGTTGCTAAATGACATGTGATATAGTGGGGTGGGTTAGACACTCTTGTCGAACTTCCTCAATCAAAGTAGGAAAAGGTAACGATAAGGCAAAAAGGGAACCTTCGTCCTCATTTTGACTTGACAATGCATCAACCATGACATTGTATTTTCCTTTTTTATATATGATCTCATAGTCATAGCCCAACATTTTTTTCAACCACTTATTCTAAATTTTTTTTTTGCTATGGTGATTGATTTTGATCTGAAAATGACGTCCTAAGAGATATGGCTGCCAAGTGTGCACAATATGGAGAATGACCATCATTTCCTTTTCATATGTAGACTTTACCAAATTACGACCACTCAAAGCCTGGCTAGTGAAATCCAAAGGTCTACTTTCTTGTGTAGAATTGCACCAATACCAGTGTCGAAATCATCAGATTCCACAACAAAATTTTTGTTGAAATCGAGGGCTGCTAATACTGGGGTAGTGCACACGACCTGCTTTAAATTTGTGAAGGATTGTTTTGATGCAGGTGTCCAATGAAATGCATTCTTCTTAAGAAGGTCTTTCAATCACCGGACAATTTTTCCATAATGGTGGACACATTTTCGATAATAGCTTGTGAGGCCTAGGAAACCCTGAAGAAATTTCAAGGTCATGGGTCTCAACCAATCCTGCATGGCTTGAATATTTTTGGGGTCCATTCTTACCTCATCACGACCCAYAATGTGTCCCAAGTATTCGACCTCGCTCATCCCAAAAGAACACCCAGAMTTTTTTACAAACAATTGATTKTCCTGTAACAATTGGAGTACTTTGTAAACATGTTGTAGATGGGAATCCCAAGTAYGACTGTAAATGAGGATGTMGTTAAAGAAAACTAGAACAAACTTCCAAATGTAGGAATTCAAGAGTTTATTCATGAGACTTTGGAAGGTAGATGGATCATTGCAAAGTCCAAAAGGCATTACCACAAATTCATAATGTCCTTCATGAGTTCTAAAAGCGGTCTTCAAAATATCTGCTTCATTCATCCAAATCTAGTGATAACCTGAGCAAAGATCTAATTTTGTGAAGAAACAAACACCTTGGAGTTCATCCAACAGATCATCAATGACATGAATGAGAAAATAATCTTTAATGGTCAATTTATTAAGGGTGTGAAAATATAAACACATGCGCCAAGAACCTTATTTTTTCAATACCATCACAACAAGGGATGAATATGGGTTGGTACTTGGGTGAATTACATCGGCCTCCATCAATTCCTGCAGTATTTTTTCAATTTCATTTTTTTGAGAAAATGGATACTTGTAGGGCCATACATTGGGGGGATGATTGCCTGGAAGGAGAGGGATGTTGTGATCATGCTCACCCTGGGAAGGGGGTAAGTTTGTGGGTGTCTCAAAGACCCTGTGGTGCTTGTCCAAAACTTGTTGCAGATCAAGATGTATTGTTGGAGATGATTGATCTTGTACCTAGAAGGCATTAAGTTGAGCAATCACACCACGATGTTTTTTCTTCGGGAGTTTCTCCATCTGGTGAGAATTGATAATTTTTGGGGAGAAAACTTGTAGGCCCCAGAGGGTATAAGTGTGAGCATTTTGAGTGAAGCTTGTATATAAATCTTGATCATCCATGGTAATTGGTCCCAAGGTGTGAAGCCATTAAACACACAAGACAATATCACAACCACCCATGGCAATGGAAAACATGTGAGTTTTCAAGGTATAATTTCTCATTTGTAGTTTGACATTCTCACAACAGCCCTCACATTTCATTGTACCACCATTATCTATGGGAATTTGAAAATTAGAAACTGGTCTAACAAAGCAATTGACATCTCCAACAACCCTGTGATGAATAAATTATGGGTGCTACCACTATCGATCAACATCACTATCGACCTATGTTTGATGTAGCAATTGATTTTTAATGTTTGTGGATCAGAAATACCCGCTAGGGCATGGAGATAAATGACAACTTCCTTTGGTTCCACAGGAGGTGCTACTGGATCGAGGATGGGGGAAGTTGGTTGTGTGTCCTTGGATTCTGCGGCCTCATATGATAGTCTATCCTCAGAGGAGGTGGGAGTTGACCTGCCAATCTGGAAGAACTTTTGTTCATGAAATTTATGGCTCAATGAATACTTTTCATCATAGAAATAGCAAAGTCCTTGCTTCCGACGTTCAACCATTTTTGCTAGAGATACTTTTTGGACCTTCAAAGTTTGTGTCGAAGCAGGGGTAGTCATTGGAAAAGGGTGGGTGGGAACCGGTTGGCCCTGAAGAATGGTCTCTTACTCAATTCTAATTTTCATGCTTATGTAACACCCCTATTTCCCCCAGTCTATAAATATAATTATTAGCATGGCCAAAACTATAAATAGGTATGCTATGTGACCATTGAAAGACAATGGACCTTTGATTAATTTTGTAATGTGCATATTTGGTTATTAATGCAACATGAAATGTTGAGATCCTGCTGAAGGGGTTTCCTTCACGGGTTATGATGTCATGAGAGGAATGGTGCAAGAGGGAAGTTATTACTAGTTTAAATGACCATGTTGGGTAATACCCTGTCAAATTAAAAACAATGCAGACCCCGAACTATCCTCAGCCCAAAAATTTGATTACCAATTAAGCTGGTAGTTGGGTAGTCTCATTTAAAGAATCAATGAAGGATGAGTAGAAGTAACCATCAGAAAGCTTCTGATACAACCCATGAGATCTTGGGGAAGAATACATGAAAGAGAGGCGGGGAGAGACATACATACACACGGATGGGAAAAATATTGAGTGCTAGAGAAGGAGAGATAGAGAGAAAACTCTTTGGTTCGAGAAGAAAGAACATAGGACCCCGGTAAATTTTGCCGAGATATTCCCTCATGACATCGTACCTTGGCTTGAGGGTGGTCGACCGCTAGGAAAAATGGTGTAACTGTTGGAAATATGGCTACAACAGAGATGATGCAGATGATCAAGGTTGTCATTGATGGCAATCGATTGTTTATGGAGAACAGAGGTAGGAACATAGAAGCTGAAACACAGATGCTGCAACACAAATGCGAACTGCTGAAACACAAATGCTGAATCACAGATGCTGAAACACAAATGCTGAATCACAGATGCTGAAACGTAGATGCTGGAACACGACTGCTGAAACACAAATGCTGAAACACAGATGCTGAAACGTAGATGCTGAAACACAAATGCTGAATCACAGATGCTGAAACGTAGATGCTGAAACACAAATGCTGAATCACAGAT
>JZKD02S2323890.1:0-10142 GCA_000966675.3 Picea glauca | reverse complement strand
AGAAAATTTGTTCCTTGGGGATTTTGTGGACCTAATGTTTGTAGTATCTCTTACATTGTTCTCATTCAAGTCTTCCTTCTATCCATATTTACTCCCTAACTACATGTTGAAACTATCCAAGACCTTATTTGTCATTACATATTATCCCTGTTTCTGAATGAGGATATTATCATTCCAATTTTTTCCATTTGACCTTTCAAAAAACACTGATACTTTCACATATCATCTGATGGGTAATGGGCTTACTTTCCTTGCAATAAGAAAGTGACTCCTAGTGCTAACATTTTTGGTGCCGTTGTCAGTGAATGATTTGAATACTTTTCCCTAGGATAGAACAACAATGCTTACTAGCTCTCAAGGTGCATTGGGACTTAGTATTTTGAAGATGCATCCTGCACCTAGAGACTCCATTGATTTAGCTCTAGCACCTAAAGGTAGACATACGAGATCAAATCCACAGTTACCTTTGGTTTCACCTATGGCTGACCCAGAGAAGATAATCAAGAATGGAAAAGATTCTAAAAAAGGTTTTTTTGCTACTACTACAAGTGCTTCTAGTTATTTGCTTGATTCCACTCTTAATACTCCAACTGTTTTATCAAGTAAGCTTCCTTTATCTTCTGCTAAAGTATCTAAAAATATATATTTTGAAGAGTTTCCTGTTGAATACTCTACCTTTGAAACTGAATTGAAATAAGAAAACATTGATATATTCTACTCCCCTGATATTGAGAAGTGTTTCAGTCTTGATAGTTTTGAATATTTCCCTACATTAGGTTTTTCTACACCTCTCTCTGTTAAAATTTTAGCTGCTCAAGAAGAAGAAACTTCATCTCCTTCTCAGAACTTACCATCCTCTTCCAAGACTCCATCTGTTGTTGTGAAGACTAAAATCTCCCCTTTTTCCTTTTCTCTTTCTCCTAATCTACACACAACCAAATCTCTTTCCCCTGCTTGTTCACCTAGAATCCAAAATCAAATGGTAGTTGTTAACCCCACTACAAATAGGATGGATGCCATAGTGGCTACAATATGCCATAGGGCATTAGAACCCTTTGAAGGGAGCAAAAGGGTTGATACCCTTAGGAGAATGAGTAAATAAAAAATCTCAGAAGAGATAGAGAAAGGAATGTGTAGGATATGGACTTAGTCCAAGCCAAAAATCTCAAGAGGAGAAGAACAAGTCAAGACCCAAGCATTTGGTCTTGCAGCAGAAGGTTCAGAGCCTGAAACCTTTGAACACTTAAATTTTTTTCCCAATCTCAAAAGAATGAAGAAGCTCAAGAGGAGGAGAAACAACTCCATTACATTAGTTGTGGGAAGAAATATGGACCGTTGAATCCATTTCCAAATAACCAAGGGAGCGCGTTGAGGAATAAATAGATCCCAGTTGTAGGATCTAAGCATAGAGGATCGAAAGTAGTCCAATCAAGGTAAATTGCATGGGCATTAAGTCCTTTGAAAGTGAATAGGATAACGTTATAGCCGAAGTCATGAAGACCTGAAGTAGACAGGGACCATCCATATCATAGGAGGATGGGTGGTGGAGGATGTGAGACTTTGGAGAAAAAGTACTTCGGGAGTTTTCAGACAAGAAGAAAGAGGAATCATCGAAGAGATGAATGCCAAAATAGATCTAGGTCGTTGTTCATCAAGAGACACGCGTTGATAGATATGAGACTTCGACGAAAGTCACTTTAGAGGATTTCAAGTGTGGAGTGTGAAAAACTCTCAAAGCCCCGGAGGCTAAAGTAGATCGCAACCTTTCATTGAAGAGAGCATGTGGCGAGAAATCCAAAAGTTTGAAGGCTTAATGCTCTGAAATGAAGTTGGCCTGAGCATAGAATATCTAGACTATCAAATCCAGAGGGACATGTGGCGAGAATCCATCGTCTTTGAGTGAAATCACTACAGGAGGAATGAGTGTGCAGGAGTTTGAAACTCTCGAAGCCCGAATAGTTGAAGAATATATGGACCATCGGATCCAAAGGGACGTGTGGTGGAAATCCATCAATCTTGGGTGAAAGTTCTCTAAGAGAAAGTGAGCGTGAAGTTCAGCCTTCCGAAGGTTGAAGTCCCAAAGTGGACCAAATATGTCAATTTGAAGGGAGNTATTTGCTTGATTCCACTCTTAATACTCCAACTGTTTTATCAAGTAAGCTTCCTTTATCTTCTGCTAAAGTATCTAAAAATATAGATTTTGAAGAGTTTCTTATTGAATACTCTACCTTTGAAACTGAATTGAAATAAGAAAACATTGATATATTCTCCTCCCCTGATATTGAGAAGTGTTTCAGTCTTGATAGTTTTCAATATTTCCCTACATTAGTTTTTGCTACACCTCTCTCTGTTAAAATTTTAGCTTCTCAAGAAGAAGGAACTTCATCTCCTTCTCAGACCTTACCATCCTCTTCCAAGACTCAATCTGTTGTTGTGAAGACTAAAATCTCCCCTTTGCCCTTTTCTCTTTCTCCTAATATACACACAACCATATCTCTTTCTCCTACTTGTTCACCTAGAATCCAAAATAAAATGGTAGTTGTTAACCTCCCTGCAAATATGATGGATGCCATAGAGGCTGCAAGATGCCATAGGGCATTAGAACCCTTTGAAGGGAGAAAAAGGGTTGAGATCGTCAGGAGAATGAGTAAATAAAAAATCTCAGAAGAGATAGATAAAGGAATGTGTAGGATATGGACTTAGTCCAAGCCAAAAATATCAAGAGGAGAAGAACAAGTCAAGACCCAAGAATTTGGGCTTGCGGTAGAAGGTTCAGAGGCTAAAACCTTTGAACAATTAAATTTTTTTCCCAATCTCAAAAGAATGAAGAAGCTCAAGAGGAGGAGAAACAAATCCATTACATTAGTTGTGGGAAGAAATATGGATCGTTGAATCCATTTCCAAACATCCAAGGGAGCGCGTTGAAGAATAAATATATCCCAGTTGTAGGATCTAAGCATAGAGGATCAAAAGTAGTCCAATCAAGGTAAATTGCATGGGCATTAAGTCCTTTGAAATTGAATAGGATAACGTTACAGCCGATGTCATGAAGACCTGAAGTAGACAGGGACCATCCATATTCTAGGAGGNAAGTATCTAAAAATATAGATTTTGAAGAGTTTCTTGTTGAATACTCTACCTTTGAAACTGAATTGAAATAAGAAAACATTGATATATTCTCCTCCCCTGATATTGAGAAGTGTTTCAGTCTTGATAGTTTTGAATATTTCCCTACATTAGGTTTTGCTACACCTCTCTCTGTTAAAATTTTAGTTGCTCAAGAAGAAGGAACTTCATCTCCTTCTCAGACCTTACCATCCTCTTCGAAGACTCCATTTGTTGTTGTGAAGACTAAAATCTCCCCTTTGTCCTTTTCTCTTTCTCCTAATCTACACACAACCATATCTCTTTCTCCTACTTGTTCACCTAGAATCCAAAATAAAATGGTAGTTGTTAACCTCCCTGCAAATAGGATGGATGCCATAGTGGCTGCAAGATGCCATAGGGATTTAGAACCCTTTGAAGGGAGAAAAAGGGTTGAGACCCTTAGGAGAATGATTAAATAAAAAATCTCAGAAGAGATAGATAAAGGAATGTGTAGGATATGGACTTAGTCCAAGCCAAAAATCTCAAGAGGAGAAGAACAAGTCAAGACCCAAGAATTTGGGCTTGCGGTAGAAGGTTCAGAGGCTAAAACCTTTGAACAATTAAAATTTTTTCCCAATCTCAAAAGAATGAAGAAGCTCAAGAGAAGGAGAAACAAATCCATTACATTAGTTGTGGGAAGAAATATGGACCGTTGAATCCATTTCCAAACATCCAAGGGAGCACATTGAAGAATAAATAGATTCCAGTCGTAGGATCTAAGCATAGAGGATCGAAAGCAGTCCAATCAAGGTAAATTGTATGGGCATTAAGTCCTTTGAAATTGAATAGGATAACGTTACAACCGATGTCATGAAGACCTGAAGTAGACAGGGACCATTCATATTCTAGGAGGATGGGTGGTGGAGGATCCGAGACTTTGGAGAAAAAGTACTTCGGGAGTTATCGGACAAGAATAAAGAGGAATCATCGAAGAGTTGAATGCCAAAATACATCTAGTTCATTGTTCATCAAGAGACACACGTTGACAGATATGAGACTTTGAGGAAAGTCACTTGAGAGGATTTCAAGTGTGGAGTGTGAAAAACTCTCAAAGCCCCGGAGGACAAAGTAGATCGCAACCTTTCAATGAAGAGAGCATGTGGTGAGCAATCCAAAATTTTGAAGGCTTAACTCTCTAAAATGAAGTTGTCCTGAGCATAGAATATCTAGACTATCAAATCCAGAGGGACACATGGCGAGAATCCATCGTCTTTGAGTGAAATCACTCTAGGAGGAATGGGTGTGCAGGAGTTTGAAACTCTCGAAGCCCGAATAGTCAAAGAATATATGGACCATCGGATCCAAAGGGATGCGTGGTGGAAGTCCATCAATTTTGGGTGAAATTTCTCTGAGAGAGTGAGTGTGAAGTTCAGCCTTCTGAAGGTTGAAGTCCCAAAGTGGACCAAATATGTCAATTTGAAGGGAGGGCATGCATCCATAGATTTTGGAGATCTGGGAGTGCATGCAAAAGGAGGAATATCTCAGTCGTCGGTCGAGAAGGATTTTGGGGATAGGAAGTGCTCGAACTTTAAAAATATTAGAGAGGACCACAATTGAAACCATGATATTTCCAAAGGGACGCGTGGTAGCTGGCGGTGGATTGCATGGAGAAAAGAGGTATGGTCTCAAACCACTTTTGTCTGCTCCACAATCTTGTGCTTACGTNTTGATAGTTTTGAATATTTCCCTACATTAGGTTTTGCTACACCTCTCTCTGTTAAAATTTTAGCTGCTCAAGAAGAAGGAACTTGATCTCCTTCTCAGACCTTACCATCCTCTTCCAAGACTCCATCTGTTGTTGTAAAGACTAAAATCTCCCCTTTTTCCTTTTCTCTTTCTCCTAATCTACACACAACCAGATATCTTTCCCCTGCTTGTTCACCTAGAATCCAAAATCAAATGGTAGTTGTTAACCCCACTACAAATAGGATGGATGCCATAGTGGCTACAATATGCCATAGGGAATTAGAACCCTTTGAAGGGAGAAAAAGGGTTGAGACCCTTAGAAGAATGAGTAAATAAAAAATCTCAGAAGAGATAGAGAAAGGAATGTGTAGGATATGGACTTAGTCCAAGCCAAAAATCTCAAGAGGAGAAGAACAAGTCAAGACCCAAGCATTTGGGCTTGCAGCAGAAGGTTCAGAGCCTGAAACCTTTGAACACTTAAATTGTTTTCCCAATCTCAAAAGAATGAAGAAGATCAAGTGGAGGAGAAACAACTCCATTACATTAGTTGTTGGAAGAAATATGGACCATTGAATCGATTTCCAAACAACCAAGGGAGCACGTTGAGGAATAAATAGATCCCAGTTGTAGGATCTAAGAATAGAGGATCGAAAGTAGTCCAATCAAGGTAAATTGCATGGGAATTAAGTCCTTTTAAAGTGAATAGGATAACGTTATAGCCGAAGTCATGAAGACCTGAAGTAGACAGGGACCATCCATATCATAGGAGGATGGGTGGTGGAGGATCTGAGACTTTGGAGAAAAAGTACTTCGGGAGTTTTCAGACAAGAAGAAAGAGGAATCATCGAAGAGCTGAATGCCAAAATAGATCTAGGTCGTTGTTCATCAAGAGACACGCGTTGAGAGATATGAGACTTCGGCGAAAGTCACTTTAGAGGATTTCAAGTGTGGAGTGTGAAAAACTCTCAAAGCCCCGGAGGCTAAAGTAGATCGCAACCTTTCATTGAAGAGAGCATGTGGCGAGCAATCCAAAAGTTTGAAGGCTTAACGCTCTGAAATGAAGTTGGCCTGAGCATAGAATATCTAGACTATCAAATCCAGAGGGACACGTGGCGATAATCCATCGTCTTTGAGTGAAATCACTACAGGAGGAATGAGTGTGCAGGAGTTTGAAACTCTCGAAGCCCGAATAGTTGAAGAATATATGGACCATCGGATCCAAAGGGATGCGTGGTGGAAATCCATCAATCTTGGGTGAAAGTTCTCTAAGAGAAAGTGAGCGTGAAGTTCAGCCTTCCGAAGGTTGAAGTCCTAAAGTGGACCAAATATGTCAATTTGAAGGGAGGGCATGCATCCATAAATTTTAGAGATCTGGGAGTGCATGCAAAAGGAGGAATATCTCAGTCATCGGTCGAGAAGGATCACCGAGATCACAGGATCAATGGTAGCACTATATTTTGGGGACAGGAAGTGCTCGAACTTTAAAAATATTAGAGAGGACCGCAATTGAAGCCATGATATTTCCAAAGGGACGCGTGGTAGCTGGTGGTGGATTGCAGGGAAAAAAGAGGTATGGTCTCAAAAAAATTTTGTTTCACACACAATCTTGTGCTTACGTGAGGTCATGGTGCTAGGTCACATCCAGGAATAGTTCTAATAGAAGGAGCTAGTGCCTGTGAATTAAAAAGTGCGAAGAGTGTTAGAGGAAGGGCCTGTAGGTTCCACAGGACCTGTGCCTAAGGAAAAAAGGGGGCCTGTACAAGTTGATTTATGTTCAAGAAGGAGCCCAAAGAGTCAATACGACTCCTTGATTTGAATGTTCTTAGACAGGGAGGTCATCGAACGCCTAGGTGGGGAGGGGGGGTTGCATTAATAAATTAAGATAAAAAGGCTTAGGGTGACCATCAATGACTAAAATGACTACAAAAGACCCACAACACTTATAGGGGATATTTAGATTGTGTAATAGGATATGGATTCTATTTGGATATTTTGAGAAATAAGTGTTATCACACTAAGTTGCCTTGGGTATCTGAGTTTTTTTTTGTTTAAAAAGAAAAATTAAAAAAAAAAACCTTAGATTCTTATTTTCTCTTTAAAATAAATTTCTCATCCTTTAAATGTTATTTATGAGAGGACACCTTAAGATGACTAAACCTTTGAGTCATATMTCATGTGTTGATCCACAATTCAATTTTTGGTCCTTAAACCCTTATGAGCTCATGGTCTATTCTTTATGTCCCCTCTCCTGATTCATCCCTAGGTTGATACCTCCCATGACCAGACTGATGTGACACACCTCTCTCATTGCTCATGAACTTGCATGCATACCTCATCATCCCCAATCACCTATCCATTCATTTTTTATTTGGAGAATGTTGCCCACTCAGCAGGCATTTCCATGGTGTCTATCATGATTATCATGCACCCAGTCCAAGTCATGATTGCCACGACTAATACCTTAGTCCTTGTTTTGAGTGCGTGAAGTCGGTTGAAATTTTTTCAAAAGATATTGCATTTATGATCCTTGGTAATGGTTTGTAATTTTTAAAGTTCAGTAGTGATGCATTGCATAAGTTTTCAAGTTCAAATCAGATGATTGCATGCCGACTAAATCTGATGTTGTGAGAGATTTCAGGGACAGAGTTTCCTCAATCGCATCCTAAGTTCGTACTAAGGAGCTCAATAGTTGTTGAATTCATAGGTATCCTTTGCAACCTCCTTCGCATATTAATTTTCATAGGATATTTGTGCTCAGGTTTTGGTTTTCTAAGCTTGTAGGGTAGTATAGGAGCCATATTTACATTCCTGTAAACATCTTCACTCATATCCATAGTCTGATTATTATGTTTAGTCATAGCCTTTGAAATTCATAGGCTTGAAATAGCCCATCCTCTGTGTATGCATTATACTATGCAGAGGTGTTGCTCAAACCTCTATGATTATCCTTCTCTTCTTTTCATCCTATACGAAGAGTCAGTTCAGAATTACTTCCTCATAGTCTACACTCTGAAAACCTATGTGAGCCTAAAAGTCCATTTCTCATAGCCAAGTTCATTTTATAAGAACTATTAATTTGGAGGGCCATCCTTGTGCTTTTGAGACTTGAAATGAAGTTTTATGGTCAATAGCACCCCTTACAGCGTCTTAAGAACCCTCTTTCTGAGTCATGGAGACTCCTCAGTCAAAGAAAGCACACAATGGTGGCAAGATAGTTCGAATAGAACCTGTGGACATGTGCCTTTTTGACACATAACCCATGGAAATGGAAATTTTTTGAAGAGAAGGATGCCNGCAGGTAACGCCAGTCCAGTTGCAGAAGGGGTTGGCGGGACTCCAATCTGCCATGGAATGACGTGGATCGCTGGTAATGAGGTTTTTGAATGCTAGGAGGGATAGGCGATCATGGTGAAATGAGTGAAGGGTAGGGGTGAAGGAAAAAATGAGGAGGAGAAACAGCAAACAAAGAGATGACATGGAAACGGGAATGAGAGGAGGATAAAAACACAGCGTTTCTGAAGAGGGAGCAGAGCAGAGCAGAGSAGAGGAGATTTGCAGTGGGTATAGAGCTCTCAGAAGTAAGTATTTATAAAGGGTAAACGGAAGSGAAGAGTGTTGAGAGAAAGGGAGTGTGAATGGTCAAAAGTGAAAAAGCAGTATGACGGCATCATCATCCGTCATTGCATTCCACCGCACGCCACACGTTATGGATAAAAACTAATAATTGAGTAGAGGTAACCAATGCCATCTAATCAATAAGTAAGTGGGTATGGAGCTCTCAAAAGTAAGTATTTATAAAAGAAAGTGGTAGATTTGTTAATAAAAGAGAGTATGATTCAACACTAAAGGTTGTGGGGACATTCAACCGAGTCTTCCGAGTCTTCCGCCTTAATAAAAAAGAGTATGATTCAACACTAAAGGTTCCAATTAAACCGAGTCTTCCGCCTTTTTATTCGAAAACTACTGACGATGCACATCAAGAGATCCGCAAATCTCGGGGGATACCATTTTACTATAAACTAATTATTTTATTTTAAAGTTACTAATAATTTTGTCTTCCACTCAAAAAGTCTCGGCGATTTGTAAGGAAAATTTAATTGGCAGAAACGAAACTATTATTTAGCGATAAAGAGAGGTGTGATTGGTTTACCGTCAAACTTAATTACCCACCTCCTCTTTATATAAACAAGATAGACAAGATATCATTTAATTTCGAGTTCTTTAATAAATGAATAAATGTACTCAAGGGAAAAAAATGTTTTTCCTTAAAGTATTTAGCATATTTTCATAGGAATCGATCTTGGGTGACTTGAGTTTTCTCAATAATGAGGAAAGCCAAAACCGGAATGATTGCATGCTTTCTCACTAGGAAACTATTACCTGTTGTCAAGGACACTCCTCCTAGTGTTTTGTTTTTCTTGTAATGATCAAAAGTCCTTGATATTCCCAGTCTCCTTTGAAAAATAGTACTTGTAAAGTCGTTTTTCAGGAAAATTCACAACAACCCAACCATTTTCTAGTGGATTTGGGGATATCATTGTACATATAGCAGATTTCAGTGCTATAGTAGATGATTAGATCAGAGGCATTGTATTATATGCCATATGTTCTCCTGCTAAATTTGGCGAAGGATGGCTTGTTATATTCCACCAAAGCTAAGAGGTCTATGCTTTGGCTCCTAAACTTGGCTCTCTTCTAAGCTTCAAGGTTAGGTGGCAGTTCTTCCATGGTCTAGTCCTTAAGTAGAGACGTCCTGTCTTCCTCCACATGCTATCCATGCAGGAACAAATATGACAAGTGGCAATCTAAACCAGTTTTGAATGCCAAGCACATTGCATAAACCCTTCCACTATATTAGTTTTTTTTTTCCAATGCTAAACAGTTAATATTTATATCTTCTAAAAGTTTGTGTTCAACATTTTTAAAATAAAAAGACTAATATTAAAAAATATATATTTAAAAATCCGTATGGCCATTGTGTTTTTATGTGCCATGTGTTCATGAGTTTTCTTAAGTGTGACTTGATGCCAATCATTTTAAATTGTATGTGCAGCCTATTCATGTTTTTTATTATAAATTATGGTAAAATTAATATGATCTTATTCTTCAGCGTGTCCACTGTCAATGTTTTCATATACTGCCAGTATAAAGTGCCATTCATGGTAAAATATAACATGTTTGCATGCCAAAATGAAAAGAGTAGTAACTAAATGTGGCATGAATGAATGCACTGAGCATGAACACACACTTTCCTTTGAAGGTCGCTATAATTCAAAAGGAAACATGATAATTGTCTCTTCCAAACTGAA
>JZKD02S2323824.1:0-15454 GCA_000966675.3 Picea glauca | reverse complement strand
TGGAGAGGACTATCTGTATTGGTTTGAGTTATCTCTTGAACATTGCATTAGCAATTTATGATAAGGAAGTTTTTGTTGGGTTTTCTTCCCCTAGAGGGTTTCCCAGGATAAATGTCGTGTCTCTTATGAATGTGTATTTCTCAGTTATCTTGTTCTTATGTTGCTATTATCTATTGAAATGCAAAGAAATATAATAATGGCATAAACATTAACATGTACCCTTTTTGTGACAAGTCCTTCTCTTCATCTTGTTGCCAGGTCTTTGCCTGAGTTCTTTGTTGTTGTGTGGGACTTCAGAGTGTTCATTTCTCTGCTGGAATTGATGTTATTGTTGCCTACCTTGTTAGTCACCTACCAACCTTCTTCTAGCATTAGCAAAACCCTCCTTGAAGGTTGTCGTCCCCTGTATCAGAATTATTGCAGGCTGTAGCACCGTAGCTAGGTGGCTGGACCTTCACTTCAAGCACTCGTACCTCCTTTCTGGCAGCCTCTCTTATGTGTGAGGGTTTGTGGGGTTTTGGGTATACTAGGGTGTAGTGCTTTATTAGTCCTATACTTCTCTTGATAAGAAATCTGACCCTAGAGGCAGATCCATGACATTGAGACTTATCTGAGCAAACTACAGTGGATTCTTATCTCTCATTTGTATCATGCCTCTCTTCATGCTGTTGAGGTAAGCGAATAATAAGGTAAGTTGTTGATTCAGAGTTTTGCAATACTTGGATCTAGATCTACTCATTCTAACTCAGATTTGATTAAAATTGTTTTTACACAGTTTTGAAATTGCTTATATTTCCCTAAGTCTAGATCTATCTTCTGTAGAAGTTCTGAGATACTTTAACTAGTTCATATCTCTTTATTCTTACCTAGAGACATTTTTGTATGCTTAAATCTAGTTACTATTCAATCAAGAATAGATATGTTGGTTATGATCTAACTTACCAAGTTCAGATCTATTCATAAATCTATTTGTCTTATAAGTTTTATGATTGAGATTCATCTTCAGATCTTCTGGTGTATTGTTGGTCTAAGATAAAGCTTAATTTAAGTTTTCTTATCCAACTGAGAATTAAAAGGACTGTATTTTTCTAGTTACTTTCCTTATTCTAATATTCTTCAAATACTTTAACGAGCATGAAAAAAACCCAGATTGCTCGACAATCTTTTCATGTTTAGAGAGTCTGAAAAGAGCTTAAAGGGAACTCCAAGGGGTTCCTTTTTTGTATAACCTTTATGAGTCCGAAAAAGTGATAAAAGTTTACTCGGTTACATTCTCATTGATTTACGAGCACAAGAAAGAACAAAGACTAATCTCAGGATTGTTTTCATTTTTATGCAAGCTTAAAACAAAACAAAACTATGCTTGGGATAGATTTTATTTTTACACAAGCTTAAAACTAAACGAAACTATGCTTGGACTTGGTTTCAGTTTTACACAAGCTTCAACCAGAGGAAACTATGCTTGAGGTAGGTAGTTTCATTTTTACACAAGCTTGAACCAAAGAAAACTATGCTTGAGACTTTCCAATGCATTATCCATCGATGGTTGTTACTTTTCCCCCGATTTGCGAAGCTAGCGACTTAACTTCAGCATGAAGTCCAGAGACTATAATCATTTACCCCCAAGCTTCGTTTCGTCCTACGACATAGGGGGATGAAATGCAGCTTCAAATACTATATGTAACGAAGTACTTGACTCAATCGAAAAGGGGGGAGATCTATTTCATTTTTAAGGAGCTTGACACATGAACAAGAACTATGCTCGAGACGGGTTGTTTTATTTTCTAATGAGCTTGACAAAGGAGAAGGACTATGCTCATAACCTTTGTTTCATTTTTTAATGAGGTTTCCACAGAGATGCAAAAACTATCCTCGTAATCTTTGTTTCATTTTTTTACGAGGTTGCGAAAAAGACGCAAAACTATGATCGTAAGCTTTGTTTCATTTTTTGACGAGGTTGCCACAGAGACTCAAAACTATCCTCGTAATTGGTTTCATTTTTTAACGTACTTGAATTCAGAAAACCATTCTCAACACTCTCTTCTTGATCATGGCTTCCAAGAGGACAATACTCCGGAAGGACACCATGTCAAGGGACAAAACTTGGTCATGGCTTCCAAGAGATATTCACTTGACGGAAGAAACACACTCTAGAAGGAACACATGTCGAGGGTCGCGATAGGGGTAAGGAGGTCAAGCTCTAAAATCCCTATCGAAGAGATCACCATGTCAACTACCGTATCCAAATCATAAGAGACTGAGCTTACAATGAGAGGCTCATTTTCATCGTCAATTGAAGGCATGGCAGACAATGTCAGATAATTGACCTATGGTCGGGGGCGATACCATATGCATATACAAACCATTTAGGGAGGTCATTGAGTTGATGGTCAAGTTAGGGCCAATGAATGAAAGTTGATCAATAGTCACAATTCTTACATCATGAGGGAAATATATCACACGAAAAAGAGTGGACACAATAGCTTTCATGGCATAGACATAATCTCGCCCAAGGAATAAATCAAAATACAAGGGGTCTTAGACTACCATAACATCAATAAAGAATATTTTCCCTCCCAAGGTTACGAGAAACTGAGGAATGACTCCTAAAGGGCGATGGGTTCTTCTGTTAAAAGCTAACAAATTTTGGGTAACCGACACAAGTTGAAGACAACCTAAAGCTTGCCAAGCAATAAAGGACAAAATACTAACAGACGCACCTTCGTCTATCAGCGTATGAGGATCGTCCCGACCACAAACTTGTACTATAATATTCAAAGGAATGTGAGAGGGAAGACGAGGTCCAGTTAGTGCACCCCAATAAAAAAGGATGGCCTCATTACTCAGAGGGGGTTCCACGGGAGAAGGAGGAATTCCCCCTAGCACGGTAAATTATGTATCAACGAGAAAAACGTGTGCAGTATCGGGTTTACTCTCTAGTGGGAGAGCAAGATCGACCGATAATGGGATCAGATTGACCACTTGGGTTTTATTCTCCAGGGGGAGAATGGGGTCGACAGATGGAAACATATCGACTGCTTGGGTTTCACTCTCTAATGGGAGAGTGGGATCGACCGAGGATGGGATCAAATCGACCACTTTGTCAACTGGTTCAACTAAGGACGTGACCAGATTGATTACCTGGTCAACCAGACTGACCGACAAAGGGACCGGATTGATCATTTCATCAACTACAGGTGGGTTGAGAGTAAGCCTACGGTAAGTAGTCGGAAGTTGAGACTGGGAAACAGTAATGTCTTCCAGTAATTTCGAGGCTTCGTCCATACGAGGGAAAAGGTGAGTTTGATGTCTCCCTCCGCATAACCTACATGGGAACTTGACTCTACTTTTCTTCTTCCCAATGATATCCTGACTTGTTGATGGGAGGTCATCAACATGTTGTTAAGAGGCTCACGACATGGGTTGGCAAGGGTGTGTAGACCATGCTTCTATAACCTTGGATAGACNGCCAGGTCTTTGCCTGAGTTCTTTGTTGTTGTGTGGGACTTCAGAGTGTTCATTTCTTTGCTGGAATTGATGTTATTGTTGCCTACCTTGTTCGTCACCTACCAACCTTCTTCTATCATTCGCAAAACCCTCCTTGACGGTTGTCGTCCCCTGTATCAGCATTATTGCAGGCTGTGGCACCCTAGCTAGGTGGCTGGACCTTCACTTCAAGCACTCGTACCTCCTTTCTGGCAGCCTCTCTTAGGTGTGAGGGTTTGTGGGGTTTTGGGTATACTAGGGTGTAGTGCTTTATCAGTCCTATACTTCTCTTGATAAGAAATCTGACGCTAGAGGCAGATCCATGACATTGAGACTTATCTGAGCAAACTACAGTGGATTCTTATCTCTCATTTGTATCATGCCTCTCTTCATGCTGCTGAGGTAAGAAAATAATAAGGTAAGTTGTTGATTCAGAGTTTTGCAATACTTGGATATAGATCTACTCATTCTAACTCAGATTTGATTAAAATTGTTTTTACACAGTTTTGAAATTGCTTATATTTCCCTAAGTCTAGATCTATCTTCTGTAGAAGTTCTGAGATACTTTAACTAGTTCAGATCTCTTTATTCTTACCTAGAGACATTTTTGTATGCTTAAATCTAGTTACTATTCAGTCAAGAATAGATATGTTGGTTATGATCTAACTTACCAAGTTCAGATATATTCATAAATCTGTTTGTCTTATAAGTTTTATGATTGAGATTCATCTTCAGATCTTCTGGTGTATTGTTGGTCTAAAATAAATCTTAATTTAAGTTTTCTTATCCAACTGAGAATTAAAAGGACTGTATTTTTCTAGTTACTTTCCTTATTCTAATATTCTTCAAATACTTTAACGAGCATGAAAAAAACCCAGATCGCTCGACAATCTTTTCATGTTTAGAGAGTCTGAAAAGAGCTTAAAGGGAACTCCAAGGGGTTCCTTTTTCGTATAACCTTTATGAGTCCGAAAAAGTGATAAAAGTTTACTCGGTTACATTCTCATTGATTTACGAGCACAAGAAAGAACAAAGACTAATCTCAGGATTGTTTTCATTTTTATGCAAGCTTAAAACAAAACAAAACTATGCTTGGGATAGATTTTATTTTTACACAAGCTTAAAACTAAACGAAACTATGCTTGGACTTGGTTTCAGTTTTACACAAGCTTCAACCAGAGGAAACTATGCTTGAGGTAGGTAGTTTCATTTTTACACAAGCTTGAACCAAAGAAAACTATGCTTGAGACTTTCCAATGCATTATCCATCGATGGTTGTTACTTTTCCCCCGATTTGCGAAGCTAGCGACTTAACTTCAGCATGAAGTCCAGAGACTATAATCATTTACCCCCAAGCTTCGTTTCGTCCTACGACATAGGGGGATGAAATGCAGCTTCAAATACTATATGTAACGAAGTACTTGACTCAATCGAAAAGGGGGGAGATCTATTTCATTTTTAAGGAGCTTGACACATGAACAAGAACTATGCTCGAGACGGGTTGTTTTATTTTCTAATGAGCTTGACAAAGGAGAAGGACTATGCTCATAACCTTTGTTTCATTTTTTAATGAGGTTTCCACAGAGATGCAAAAACTATCCTCGTAATCTTTGTTTCATTTTTTTACGAGGTTGCGAAAAAGACGCAAAACTATGATCGTAAGCTTTGTTTCATTTTTTGACGAGGTTGCCACAGAGACTCAAAACTATCCTCGTAATTGGTTTCATTTTTTAACGTACTTGAATTCAGAAAACCATTCTCAACACTCTCTTCTTGATCATGGCTTCCAAGAGGACAATACTCCGGAAGGACACCATGTCAAGGGACAAAACTTGGTCATGGCTTCCAAGAGATATTCACTTGACGGAAGAAACACACTCTAGAAGGAACACATGTCGAGGGTCGCGATAGGGGTAAGGAGGTCAAGCTCTAAAATCCCTATCGAAGAGATCACCATGTCAACTACCGTATCCAAATCATAAGAGACTGAGCTTACAATGAGAGGCTCATTTTCATCGTCAATTGAAGGCATGGCAGACAATGTCAGATAATTGACCTATGGTCGGGGGCGATACCATATGCATATACAAACCATTTAGGGAGGTCATTGAGTTGATGGTCAAGTTAGGGCCAATGAATGAAAGTTGATCAATAGTCACAATTCTTACATCATGAGGGAAATATATCACACGAAAAAGAGTGGACACAATAGCTTTCATGGCATAGACATAATCTCGCCCAAGGAATAAATCAAAATACAAGGGGTCTTAGACTACCATAACATCAATAAAGAATATTTTCCCTCCCAAGGTTACGAGAAACTGAGGAATGACTCCTAAAGGGCGATGGGTTCTTCTGTTAAAAGCTAACAAATTTTGGGTAACCGACACAAGTTGAAGACAACCTAAAGCTTGCCAAGCAATAAAGGACAAAATACTAACAGACGCACCTTCGTCTATCAGCGTATGAGGATCGTCCCGACCACAAACTTGTACTATAATATTCAAAGGAATGTGAGAGGGAAGACGAGGTCCAGTTAGTGCACCCCAATAAAAAAGGATGGCCTCATTACTCAGAGGGGGTTCCACGGGAGAAGGAGGAATTCCCCCTAGCACGGTAAATTATGTATCAACGAGAAAAACGTGTGCAGTATCGGGTTTACTCTCTAGTGGGAGAGCAAGATCGACCGATAATGGGATCAGATTGACCACTTGGGTTTTATTCTCCAGGGGGAGAATGGGGTCGACAGATGGAAACATATCGACTGCTTGGGTTTCACTCTCTAATGGGAGAGTGGGATCGACCGAGGATGGGATCAAATCGACCACTTTGTCAACTGGTTCAACTAAGGACGTGACCAGATTGATTACCTGGTCAACCAGACTGACCGACAAAGGGACCGGATTGATCATTTCATCAACTACAGGTGGGTTGAGAGTAAGCCTACGGTAAGTAGTCGGAAGTTGAGACTGGGAAACAGTAATGTCTTCCAGTAATTTCGAGGCTTCGTCCATACGAGGGAAAAGGTGAGTTTGATGTCTCCCTCCGCATAACCTACATGGGAACTTGACTCTACTTTTCTTCTTCCCAATGATATCCTGACTTGTTGATGGGAGGTCATCAACATGTTGTTAAGAGGCTCACGACATGGGTTGGCAAGGGTGTGTAGACCATGCTTCTATAACCTTGGATAGACNTGGTTGTTGTAGCAGCTGCACCTGTAGCTCTCCTCCACACGTGCGCACCAAATTGGGAACTGCAGTGCACACCAGTTGCTCTCTGCAATTCTGAGATGTGTCAAATGAGAACTGGCGCCCTGTATTTATAGTGGTTCTACTAGATTTGTTAGGATCGACTTCTCCTTCTGGGTACATGTATGTTCAGTATATTATTATTATTTATGGCTGACTTCTTCTCTTGGAGGCTAATAACCTAACATAAATTATCTTCTTGAGCCGACAAGACTTCTAGGGTTATTAGCCAACTCATTAGGGTTTCTCTTGCTTCCCGGAGTCTTCTATTCTTGTCAGGTTCACACGTGTAGGTAAATACCTCTCGCAACTACCATGATATCAACACTCCCTCCTAGCTAGGGAGGTATTACAGGTAATGGTCTTTTAGCACAAAAACATACCATTCATCTGGTAGCATCAACATAGTCGTCTAGACTATCTCATGACTAGATCATGAGCATCACCATCACCATCAGTTGCATCATCTCTCGAAACCATACTTCATCTGAGTAATCAGACATGANCTCCATAACTGCAACATTTTGCGGTTCCTTCTCTTTTCCTTCTTCAAACTATGGTTTCAAGATATCCAACACTTTATTCTTGGCAAGGATGAGGTCAATCCTTGTCTTCCACGCTATAAAGTTAGAGGCTCCATCTAACTTGTTCTCTGTCTTCATACAATAAGTCATGGCTTCTTTGGCTTGGTCAAACCCTAGATTTGACCACAAACTCAAACTTCATGTCTTGGCTTGTTGAGAGTATCAGGAGATGCGATAGGCTAGAGTGCACTAATCTATCTGGAGATTAGGTCAATCCATTCACTTAAGGTGCCTCAACAAGAGGTTTAGGGTTTCTGCAACTGCTCCTTGCTAGTAACCCTAATGGCAGTGTTTTGGAAACTGCTTCTGGTAGTAACCCTAGCGGTAGTTCCTCAACAAGCTCAATATCCTAGCGGCTATGTTTCCTTCCAGCGTTTAGACTGAATGAAGGAGGTGTGGGCCCATAACTTGTTAGAATATAAAATATTATGCTCGTTTTAACTTTGATGATACCCTTGTCACCCAACCATAGGCCGAAGCCACCCTCTTAGCACCTTAACCTTGACTAAGAATTACTACAGAAGCAAACCCTAGGCTAGATAGCCAAACAAGGTGTAGCACATCTTCCTCCAAGGATAGTGCACAAACAATAGTTGATAAGATAGTCCAAACCCTAGCCAAGAGATAGTCCAAGCCAACACTGAAATTGGTTGTTGTAGTAGCTGGACCTGCAGCTCTCCTCCACACGTGCGCACCAAACTGGGAAATGTAGTGCACACCAGTTGCTCTGTGCAATTCTGAGATGTGTCAAATGAGAACTGGTGCCCTGTATTTATAGTGGTTCTACTAGATTTGTTGGGGTCGACTTCTCCTTCTGGGTACATGTCTATTCAGTATATTATTATTATTTCTAGCCGACTTCTTCTCTTGGAGGCTAATAACCTAATATAAATTATCTTCTTGAGCTGACAAGACTTCTAGGGTTATTAGCCAACTCATTAGGGTTTCTCTTGCTTCCCGGAGTCTTTTATTCTTGTCAGGTTCACACGTGGAGGTAAATACCTCCTGCAGCTACCATAATTTCAACATAGGGTCCCTTCCAACAGTTCCTTGCTTCCCACACACTTCTGCTCCACGGATTATGAGACTGTAGATATGACAGCTACTTATGATATCGGCTTGACAAAGCAAAACTCAAAGCCACCATAGGCCCGAACACTCCATATGAATTAGCTATAGCTGAATCTAATCCAAATTATTGGCTAGACTAGTATCTCATTAGCTGAATCTATGTAACTAAGATGAATTTATGAAAATTCTCTAACCTTGAAACTAGGATTCACATAAAAAGATGAGACAGATGATGGCAAGTGCAAAGACATGTCTATCATACCAAGATAAAAATGATTAGAGGCCCAAGGTATTGGTTGAGTATCATGATTCGATGTACCACTCAGAAATATAAAAGGATTCGTCCCCATGGAATGAGAAAAGACCATGGGCAAGGTAGCGTTAACTGAGGGAGTCACGAGGGCTCAACTAACCATAGCAATAAAAACTCATGACGCAATACAAAATCATAAGGCCAACTAATAATCAAAGAGCACACCAAAGTAAAGCAAAAAGGCCAATGCACACAAACAGGATATAGGGGTTGAAAAGGGGCCTCCCTGACTAGAGTAGGTATGTCTCGCCCAAGAGGGGCCTGAGACTCCCTTCAAAAGATTGGAGGTATCAGAATCAGTTATAAGGGCCCTCGTGGGCTTAACAACCAGTCGGTCAAATCCCCCCAGAGAGGTAATCCTCCATAAAGGTTGTGTGTTGTCCGACCATTATCTGACTCAAGGTACCTGTAGAATAGTCCCTGCAAGTAACCTATGTGGCTACCTATGTCAAGCAACTAAGCCACCACGATATAACTAATGTGCAGGTGAACAATCGTAAGTTAGGTCCACCGTATGGGCAGGGTAACAAAGCCCGAAATCTTGAAAGCATCGCCTGTCACAAAGGTAAAGGTACTAGCAAGACCCCCATATACGAATAGATACCCATAAATATCTCTGACGCTAAGAAGGTATTGGAGGGATATCTCTTCAACCAACTTCGCGCAACCTCGTGATTAACTCCAGTGTGAGCGGAGCCTCCAGACGTCACCAATTATACAATGGATTTCACCACTCCCTAAGTCAGATGCATATGTTGAGTCTAATAGCCTTGGAGAAGTTTACTCACAAAATCCTATTCCAAGGCTCTAAATCTTGAGCTAGTTTGTGCACCCTAAAAAATAAAATCATTTCTAATCAATTTTAAATTTATTAGTGTTACTTTTAGTGGCTTTGTTTACTCAAAAGATGTGGTCGTGAAACTGATGATGTTATGACTTTGCAAGTAAAATAAATTAATATGAATATAATACAAAGTCTTAACTTCAATTCTCTACAAATGACAAGCTTTTATTTTTTAAATGCAATTTTCAATTCAACTTTGTGATTCCAAATACGATGCAATCTTTCCAAAAATATATCAAAATCAATGATAAGAACTGAAAAAACCAAATGCCATGATGCAAAATGTATTTTTTTTGTATTTTCAATATAAATGGAATCAAAATGCAAGGACTGAACAATAACTTGATATATAAACCCTACTGTAAACAAAAACAAACAAACCAAGCAGGATATCAAGAAGCAAACACCCAGCCCAAGATGCAAGGACAACCAATCAAACAAAAATGATGAAAAAGAAATACCGCCCAAAAATTCAACCAAAGAAAGGTTTCCTATCACTCTACATGCACTTAATAGTCATGACAGAGACCTAAGAAGACTCAACAACCATAAAAAATTACCCAACAAACATAAAACTCAACAATCAGGCAAAAAAGGATGATGTACGCGACTATTTAGGAGAAAACCGTGTATGTATGCACCCTATAGAACGACAACTCGCGTATGTACGCGTCTGTCAAGGGAAAACCTGCGTATATGTATTAAATCTCCGGTAGGTTAAGGATAAGGCCAAGAAACTCAAACGCAAAATTAAAAGAGGTTGTCAAGCAATCAAACGAAAAGAAACTCAAGATAACTGAGAGCAATCAAAGGAGAAAAACACTCGAAACCTTGAAAAGAAGATTCTCTCCCCAATATGGTCGTTAATTATGTTATGAGGAAAATCATTGTATGGAATGGGGTAAACCACAACAGATGGAAATGACTGGAAAAATCAACTCCAATCTCAAGTATCAGTAGCAAAAATGGGGTGGTAATGCCACCCCAACATAGATATATATATATGGAATGAAGTAAAGCAATCAATAGTGTAAGGAAAACTACTTACCTGTTGGCCAGATGTGGGTGTAGTAAAACAACCAGTGAAGCCATTGCAACAATGTCCCACAATACCTGCCTTTGTGCTTCATCATAAACCAGAATAGTGAAAAATCAAGCACAAAAATGACATGGGTTAGAGCAAGTATCATATCATCGGAAATCATAAAGTCTAACTCATGAAGGCGGGTGGGAGGGATAAAATCTCACCAAGTCCATCTTTGAGGAAAGTACTCAATCCACCTCTGGAAGGGGTCATGAAGAGTACACGATTCAGAATACTGGCTCAAAAGGTCTGCAAACTGGCTACCTAGGACATCCTCATGCCCTGAGGCCTGGGAGGGGATCGACAAAGATCTAGCAGACAACTGACAAACTCTCAAGGGAAAGTTGAAAAAATGAGATGACAGACTGAAATCTGTTGTTTTCAAAAATGAGATGACAGACTGAAATTACGCTCTACATATACTGCAATGAATCTATGAAAGCCGTTACATCTAAAAACTTATTTGAAAAGTGATATTCTGTTACAACAGGCCTTACTCCTCCTGAGCTTCTCACAACTTCAACCTCAAAGAGGATCCTTGCACGCAATCCTCGAGGCAACCTCCAACCACTCTCAGGTGTTATGTACTTCGACTCTGCGCACACCTGCAGCAACATTCCTTCGATATTTTGCTCAGGTTCACAACCCTGAGACTCTCCTTGGCCTGTGCACTCCTTGCACGGCTCCTGTGCCTAGCTGCACTCTGAGGAAATGAGAACAAGAGCTACCTCTCTTGAGCTTTCAGAGACAACCCTCTGAACTCCTTGTCGACACACTCCTTGCGGACAATTCAACTGCACTCCTTGCAGAAATCCTGCTCAGACAGAGAAGCAATTGAAACTCATTCCCCTTACTCTTCCTCTCCCAGATTCCAAATATTCAACAGGAAATCATTCATACATAGCATAAAAGCAATTGCATGACAGAAAGAATAAACCATTCATGAACGCAACATTCAAAGATGCATACATAGAGAATAAGTAAACACCATAAGTCTGAATCACAACTTTCTTTATGTAAATTCAGAACTTCTGTACATGGAGTCTGCTACACAACTCTCTGCTTCTCCTCTTCCTTTGTAGTCATGTTAATGTTACAATACACAATGAGGGTGTCTATATCTCGTTTCCCTCTTTCTTTCTAAAACTGTCTAATATAATATTCAATTCTACCTACCTATTTCAACTCATCATAAATGCCTCTATCTACTTTAGACGAGAGCGGGACGCTCAAGGTCTGATTACAATATAAAAGTACGCTTCTCTTTACTATCACATTTAAGGTTGGCACATTATCTTCGAGACAAATTCAAAATTTGTGCTGGGCTTGTCCAGCTGTCCTTCACTTCCGTGTTGGCTCGCTTGATGTGGGTGATGCTCCTGCATCAGTTATTTTATCAAGAGGGAAACTCAGATATCCCAAAAGTGCACGAGTAAAGAGATGGACCAGGTATCTCTCCTCGAGATGATGACTCTCAGGAATCTGATATAGCATGCTCTCAAATCTAATATGGAAGTCTCTGATAGTTTCATCCTCAGCTTGTCTTATGTGCTTGAGTTCTTCTAATAGTACTGGGATGTCTTCTTGTTGGATACCCCATCTCTCGAGAAAAACTTTCTCTAATTGCTCCATAGTCATGATGCTGACCTCGGGGAGGTTATCATACCATTCTTTGGCATTATAACAAAGCGTGCCAGAGAAAATTTTCATGACCACATCTTTAGCATAATCATCGACCGAGTAGGATAGGAAGAAATTCCAGAAATTTCTCATGTGATAGTCAGCTCTTTCTCTATCACCACCAGAGAATCCAGGGAGCAAATTTATGTATTCAAAGGGCATTTATTGAGGGTACCCCGGAATGTTACTCATTTCTAAAGGCTTGTAGTTCTTGGGATCCCATTGTGAAGTCATCGTTGGCTTCGTCATCAGTGGAGTTGCCAGATAGTTTTCTTGAAACTACCAAAGAAATAGGGAAAACACCCTAGTGGAGTTGCTAGGTAAGCTTGTAAGATAAGGCTCTGAGGCAAGGCTTACCGAAAAGATTTTTTGTCTGAGGAGAATTGACTCAATGTTCCCCGTCAATGGCGCCAAAATGTTATCACACAGTTTGTAGCTAGGATAAAAGGCTATGAGATGGAAGGCCAAACTGGCGTAACAGGAACCTATCCCACCCAATGTGACCACGATGGGAAGTCTCTTTCTCTTTAGGGACGTTAGGCCCAGGGGAGACATCCCCAATGACCTGTGGTTTTGAAGAGGCTAAAGGATTATCAGACAATGACAAGTTTCCCCCTTCACAGATCACCACCAAAACAGATAGTCCGTCTTATAGCCAATAAACATAACCAAGTAGAATCCCTGCCTGAGAACAAAGCAACAATAAACTGATATATGCAGGCTTTGGTTAGTACTTCATATATATCAACAACTATCTGATATTCAATATAAGCAATTTGAATATAAATATTGGCATAGTCAATGTTTATCAATAACAATAAAGATCATGTCACTTCATCAATAATTATTAAAATGATGAGCCATTCAATGTAATAAACCAACACTTCAATTAACTTATGCCTAAATCACCATTCAATTGCTCAAAAGACAAAACGGTGTTGCATCAATTATACATCAGCAAAGAGTGACGTCAGCATTTAGGGTTAGTAGGGTTAGTGTAATTAGGGTTTCATTTCAAAGTGTTTTGAGAGTTGTTTTGATCAATTTCACTTCAACGTTGGAGGTCTTAGGATCAATGCCTTCTGGGGTAAAATGGAGTCAAATTAAAGGAGGATGCAAGGGTTGAAGGATGACGACTAAGGACTGGAGGGAAGAGCTCTGAAGTGTTGTTATGGCAGGGCCTCAAAGACAAAACCCTAGGGGAGAGAGGCTCACTCTGCTGTTGCTATGGCAAGGCCTTGTGATCTCTCCTCCTTCCTTAGATGGCAAAAACGACCAGCATGAAAGATAAAGTCAAGACAAGAGAGTCAAATGAGGGAGAGTGTTGCTACAACAAGGCTCTACCATCAAACCCTAGAAGAAAAACGACCCTGAGTGTATATAACCTAGGCCTGGGACGTCTTCTCCTTCTTGAGCTCAAACAGGTATGGCTAGCAAAGGGGAAGAGGAGAAAGGAGTGTAGCTATGGCTAGGCTCTCTTTTCCTCTTCAATGGCTAAAAACTTCTTTATCAGGGGACATGAGACAAGAACCTACTTGTGTGCTTGTCACCTAGGGTTTTAATTGGAAAATTATAAACATATGCAAGAATATAAGACTACAATCATTCATTCAATAAGTTTTGTAAAAAAAACACTTACATATCACCATGAAATAGCATGCATACCCTAGTTGTAACACCTTCCTTCAAGAGAAATGCCAAAATATGCCAAAAATATCTTCCTTCAACAAGTGTGCCCAACCAAGTACCCAAGATAGGGCGCAAATTTCAACCAAGATAGGGCGCAAAATCAACCAAGTACCCAAGATAGGGCGCAAATTTCAGACCTCACTAATGAATGAGTGAGTTGTGATGAAAAAATGAGAGTCAAAATCCCTCATTTATATAAAACATTGACCTAATTTTACATTTTAGGTTAGGTAAAAGGCTGACAAGGCCAAAATATCAAATCATATTGTTTTTACATTAAATTTTCAAAGTAAAACCCTAATCAAGCAAAAGGTAAGACGCCAACCCTTTCTAGGGTGACGTTAGCCCCTATTAGGGCAAGTGCAGCCTCTTGAAGCAAGACGTTAGCCCCTTTTGGGCTCCTCCAAGCTGTCACACGTGCCAACTACCCTGTCCATCTGCCAACACGCTCATGATGACATCATAAGCCCCCTGGTGACGTCCTAATCCATCTAGAGCCAACGTCCCACTGAAAATGGGTCAATCCCCCTAGGTCCAGTTGTTTCGGGGTGCCTCTGGTGGAACGTCCTCTTCTTCTCCGGTACAAAGTCTCTGATCAACATTTGTCCTATCTCTGCCCTCTGATGGGGTCTCAGCATCCATCTGGTGGGCTCTTCAACCCCATGAAGGTCTGAACTGATCATCTCCCCATGTGTACCGGTCCAAATGGTACCTGTCCGTCGGGTATGGTCCTGCACATCAATGGCTATGCCCTCCATGGGCTCATCAGTCACAGGGATCATAGCAATGTCAATCACATCTCATCATTAATATTTTTAAACACATGCATAAAATCCCTAATACATCAGTTAACAGCTCAAAAATGTTACACAAGTCTGCAATACAAGTCTGGAGAAAAGGACAAGGCATCCTATTGGGCTAGTGTCCATAGGAAAAGGAAAGTTTCTGAAAAGACCTCATCAAAACCATGTGAGTGGGTGATGTGGTCAAGGGAAGTCCAAGCATGTGGGTGCAGTGAGGGCCAAGGATGCAAATTGTTACCTGTGGGTGCCTTTGTAGAAGGCGAGTTATACCTGTCATGGATGCATTCTTTCCAAGCCCATTCTTGCCTTTATTCTTTTTTATTCTTTTATTGCTTTTCTTTTTCTTTTTGTTCAAATGTTAATCAGGGGACACTGCCCTGGTGTGGTGACTAGTGGTGGCAACATCACCCACAAGTACTTTCACATAAATGAAAGGTTGGATTGTGATGAGACCCCCTTTCCCTTGGCCATGCAACCAAGAGTCACTGCCCTGGTGTGGTAACTAGCTGGTGGCAATGTCATACTGCTAGGAACCCATGGACCTAATAGGCTGGCTTGTGATGAGACCCCCTATCCTCTGACTAGGTCTTGTTTTATTATTTTTCCGGGTCCCTCTTGTTTCTTGCTGAGAAGCCTTTTATTGCTTTCT